>JBBDGP010004430.1:117500-145145 GCA_037952835.1 Lithobates septentrionalis
CACACACGTGACTATAGTCATGTGGGCTACACAGATAAAAAAAAAAAATGGAAATGAAGGGCTTAGAAGGGAACTGAAATTGAGCATGCTCCATTGAAGACACCAGCTGGTCTACACAATTAGCCTGCAGAGGGGGAACAGAGAATATGGGAGGGGTAGCTGAAGGCAGGACCAAACAGGTATATTTCACTCTACACAAAATAGTATTGATTTTGTGAGTAAGCACACTCTATTATATAGCATGTAAGATTTTTCATAGGTCTGGGTTTAAGGACACTTTAACTGACCAATATGTCATTGGACTGGAAGAAAACATGAACACACAGGGAACAAACTCTCTGCAAATAGTGTACTAGAAGGGGTTTGAACCCATTGCTGCAAGGCCATAATTGCCAATCACTAAGGATGAGCTCAGGCGTGTTCGCAAACAGCACATGCAGAGCTCGCCAGGAAGTCGGCACTGTGGAGCGCTAATCACAGGCAGTGAGACATTGTCCCGATGCGCGGCTGCAGAGATGGGGAAATGTCTCACTGCCTGTGATTAGCGCTCCGCAGTGCCGACGTCCTGGCAGGCTCTGCATGTGCTGTTTGCGAACATGCCCGAGCTCATACTTACTAACCACTAAGCCACAGTACTGCCCTTTTGTAAGATAATGAATGAAAAATTGAACATGTAACAAATCACTGTTTGAAAGCCTACTCCTCGGTAAGAGGCAAGCAATGAGGCAGCATACATTATCAATGTAGACTTTACAACTGCACTTTTAAACGACACGAAAATATTCATTAGTGAAGTGACCCAATACAATGTCCAAATCCTCCATACCTCATACCCTCTGTAGTCAACTTCCACATTATCGCCATAAACATTAAGCTCCATATTTTTGTGGCTAAACACAGTGGCTGGTTTGGGGTTCCTCGGGTTACAAGCCATGTCGTCAGCAAGCATAAGGATGATATGACTGTTATGGAAGAAACAGAAAACTTGTTAAGAAGACAGCAATTTTTAAGCTGAAATTAGGGCAAACCAAAAGATGCCTAAATACAAGAGAGTCCTGTGTATTCTTGCTGGAGTCTTGGTGTTCTTTTCGAATTTTTTTCGAACTGCAGTAAACCCGCATTAAATAGCTCCTATACTATTCCTCTATGAGTTTCCTGTAATAAAGACCAGTCACTGCTGCTCTCTCTACTTATACAGGGAGACTGGTCTTGTATCCGCCCCCTCCTGTAATTTTCTGCAGGAAGCTTGAAGTGTGTGTAGCTGTTGGGCCCCTCCCACAACTCTGCACAGCCTGATGTCACCAATACGTTTACAAGGTAATATTTCAGTTTGCAATGGCATTTAAAGTACACAAAGCGGATTTATATCCCTGGTGGCTTTTAAAGAAAATATTTAAATACATTGTGTGCCTGGAGTTCAGCTTTAATTTGTATTATAGGGGCCACAACCCCATTAAGGAATACACACTGTGCATCTGGTCATTTTTAATAGCCGCTAATTCATTCTAGGAAACCTGGGGTCTTGTTTGTAGCACATCACTTGCTAGAATATGAAAGCTTGACAATAGAAGAGTACAAATCAAGGAAGTGGAAATGATCTGTGCATACACTACGATTTACATGGAGAATATACAGCGTTTTTTTGTGAGGCTGCTACTTGGGCTCTTAGGCCCCTTTCACACTGGGGCGGTAGGGGGCGTCGGCGGTAAAACAGCGGTAAAACAGCACTATTTTTAGCGCTGTTTTACTGTGGTATTCGGCGGAGCGGTTTTAACCCCCCGCTGGCGGCCGAAAAAGGGTTAAAACCACTCGTACAGCGCGGCTATAGCCGTGGTATTGCTGCGCTATAGCCGCGGTGTCCCATTGATTTCAATGGGCAGGAGCGGTGAAGGAGCGGTGAATACACCGCTCCTTCACCGCTCCAAAGATGCGGCTCGCAGGACTTTAACCGTCCTGCCGGCGCACCGCTTCAGTGTGAAAGCCCACTGAACAAACAGCGGAGGCTGTTTAGGGGCGGTTTGCAGGCAGTATTTTTAGCGCAATAGCGCCTGCAAACCGCCCCAGTGTGAAAGGGGCCTAAGAAAGTTAAAGCAGAACTCCAGTTTCCTGTTAACACCCACCCCCACCTCTGCCTTCAAAGATGTACCCACTTATATATTCAAACTGAAGCGGTAGTCAGTAGCTTCAGAGAAGTGCTCTGCAAACATTGTACCAAAAATCTAAAAATCCAATATCTACTTGTATACTTAAAATGTACAAAAAATAACTAAAATGTATCATCGTATATACTCGAGTATAAGCCGAGTTTTTCAGCACATTTTTTTTTGTGCTGAAAATGCCCCCCTCGGCTTATACTCGAGTCAAGCACTTTTCTGCAGCAGAGAATGACATTTTCCGAACCGACTTTGGGGCCCCGTATCTCGGGGCCACATGGTGCTAGGAATCCCAGCTTTGGATATGTTGTAGTGCTAGTTCCACTGGGTTTGCACACTAAATTTGATACGGGGAGATATGGGGCCCCAAAGTCGGTTCGGAAAATGTCATTATCTGCTGCAGAAAAGTGCTTGACATTTTCCGAAGGAAATTTCCTTGGGGACCTCCAGGTCACCAGAACTAGTGTTCCCATTGGAAGATTTCCCCTCTATTACTATTACTTTATTACTTTTTCCGATTCAACTATGCAGCTTCTTTTGCCATCCCTCAGCCTCCAGTCTGGTCACTGGACGATTAAAGTAGAACTATAGGCAAAAAACTCTCCCCCCCCCCCCCCCCCCCATTTTGGATAGAGCAAGGGAGGGTTATAACCCCATGTGAGATTTTTTTTTTGCCATCTGTGTCCCATTGTAGAGATTTCCCTTCAATTCCTGTCCCATATAAAAACAGGAAGGGAGAGGAAATCCCTGAAAATGAAGGGAATTTCCTCGGGGACCTCCAGGTCACCAGAACTAGTGTCCTCATAGGAAGATTTCCCCTCTATTACTTTTCTGGGGACAACACAAAATTTGGAATTTTCTTTTACTTTCACTTTCAATGATAATGGTAAACAGGACAAATAGAGAGGGTGAATCCCAGGGCAAAATCTGACATGCATTCTAATCCCTCTGCATTCTATCCAAAAATGAAAAAAAAAGGTTTTGCCTTTAGTCATATTTTAAACTCCCACGAGCATTAAAAAATTAAAACACAAGTCCATTCATGTCTAAATATCTGTATTAGACTCTCTATTGAAATGTGAAGAAAATCCCTTCGGTGTTCCTTGCTTTTTCAGCTTCTCTGCCACTTCCCTAATAGAAGCCAGATTTGTGGGCGTTACTATTGTTGAACTCAGGCAGGGCTTAGTTGCCCCCATTCCCTGCTATGTGCGTGTGCCTTAGAGAGAGAGGGCTCATCAGCTAGAGGGTTGCCACCAAGTTCCCCAGTTTCACCACCTCTATCTTTTGAGGCAGTGACAATCCAAACATATAACAAATAACTGTACAGTAACAAATAACTAAAGCTAGCCAATCACTGAAGGCTGAAAAATAAAAATAAAAAAACAGGGGGAAGGTTCCCTCCCCCGCAGGTTTAAGCCATAATGTGCTAGAATGCAACACATACAGTGCCTTGATGTCTTTGCAGTTTGCAGTTGTGCCATACTCTTTCCATTTTCAGATGATGGATTGAACAGAGCTCCGTGAGATGTTCAAAGCTTGGGATTTTTTTTATAACCTAACCCTGCTTTAAACTTCTCCACAACTTTATCCCTGAATTGTCTGGTGTGTTCCTTGGCCTTCATGATGCCATTTGTTCACTAAGGTTCTCTAACAAACCTCTGAGGGCTTCACAGAACAGCTGTATTTATACTGAGATTAAATTACACACAGGTGGACTCTATTTACTAATAAGGTGACTTTTGAAGGCAATTGATTCCACTAGATTTTAGATAGAGGTATCAGAGTAAAAAGAGGGCTGAATACAAATGCACACCACACTTTTTAGATATTTATTTGTAAAAAAAAAAAAATGAAAAACATTTACCCTTTTCCTTCCACTTCACAGTTATGTGCCACTTTGAGCTGGTCTATCACATAAAATACATTTAGGTTTTTGGTTGTAACATGACAAAAATGTGGAAAATTTCAAGGGGTATGAATACTTTTTCAAAGCCACTGTACTAGCATATTAGGTCAGACTTACATTTAGAATGGATCCCTCACCGCCGACAGGGTCGTCTTCCAAGTTCGCAGGCTCTGGCCATTCGATTGGCCGAGCTGCGATGACCTAACTCCCTCAAATGAGTCCCGGACACGGCACAGAGCTCTGAAGGAATAGCACGGGTACGCCGTTCTTTCAGAGCGCATACGCCGGTGACGTCGCTGGCTGCTGCTCGCTGGAATATCTCCTAAAAACTGTGCAGGTTTAGGAGATATTCATTTTACCTACAGGTAAGCTTTAATATAAGCTTACCTGTAAGTAAAAATGACAAAAGAGGGTTTACTACCACTTTAAATCAAGCTAAAAATATTTTTTTTTGTCCCCCAACGTCAGGAATTATGCTAGGCTGTATGAGCAGACAAAAGGACCTGACTACCTAGGGGTACTGCTGTCAAAACAGAGGTGGGACTCTTATCTGTAAAACAGTCAGTGGCACAGAGATCCAGGCTTTGTGCCTGCAGCAGCTCATCATCCATCCAGCAGCACCCTTTGTAGACTGTGCCTCCACCACAGGCTCACCCTCTCCCGTGGACTCCCACATATACATGTGTGGTTTTTCTACTTTTTGTGAGTATTCATTTTTAACTTTTCTTTGGAATTAAACCTTGTTGGAACTCACTACACCAGAGTGGTCGCGCTGTCTCCCTCCCTTTCCCTCCCTTTGTACTACCACTTTAATCCATACTATAAAGTGTGGATGGACAAATCTCTCACTTTGGCCATTGCATTTTGGACAGCCAATGCCCGCTGTTCAGCTGAAAATTTCCCAGAAGGGTCCTTTGACAAACGTCAAATTGAATGATTGACTTTTGACAAAGGGAGCAGGGCTGGCAGGGCCACCCATTGAGTGATTTTTGGCCGGTTCCTCAGGAATCTGACAAAATTTACAGTGTATGGCAGGTGTAAGCGTACAGCCAAAACATGTAAATTTTCAAGGATAAATAACATAATGCTGCATACAGGGAGGGACGGCCGCACAGCATCACCGATTGCTCCCTTGTCACCTCCTCCCATGCTCGCCTCCAGGATTTCTCCAATCCTTTGGAACTCCCTACCCCAATCGGTCCGACTGTCCCCTAATCTATCCATCTTTAGGCGATCCCTGAAAACCCTTCTCTTCAAAGAAGCCTATCCTGCATCTAACTAACACTATTTTACTTCCTCCACCAGCTCATCCCCCCACAGCTATTACCTTTTGTATCAATTGACCCTTCCTTTTTAGATTGTAAGCTCAGACGAGCAGGGCCCTCTGATTCCTCTTGTACCAAATTGTAATGTAACTGTAATGTCTGCCCTCATGTTGTAAAGCGCTGTGCAAACTGTTGGCGCTATATAAAACCTGTATAATAGCTAGGATGCAGGTTGTCTGCTGTATGTGGCCATATGTTATGTAGCACTGGGCCAAATGGTGTCTTTGGTTGCTAAGACACAGGCGGCCAGGCCGTCTGCACCCTAGCAACCAGGGACATTGTGCAACCTAACCTATTATCTGTGCTTGTCTCTGTATAAGCTCCTAGTTCTTTAGACAAGTGCGGTCACTCAATCCTCTTTAAATATTCGCCTCTTTGCTGGAAGAATTGTCAAACAGTTGACCATGCTATCCCAGGAAGAACACCATCTAGAAAGACCGGACAAAGTGCTAAATGCACTTGGTTGCCTGGGGACAGGAGGAGCTCTAAAATGTGTGGTGAGATTCGTTCTTTAATGAGCTTCATCATCTCTGTCCATTTAGAAAGGAGGTGATCCATCAAGCAGTAAAGCTAAACCAGCAGCTGTACGGTAACAAGCTAGTTTCCGTCATTTAATATGCTGGCGATTACAAGATCACAAACCAATAGCACTGGTTGGTTACCAATCAAGTTTCCAGTTCTCCTGGCTGATGAGGGTTTTAATGGGAAGCATCAAATTTGAGCACTTACGTCCTTAGTAAAAAAAAAGTATGCTAAAATTTTAGAAGAATATCACACATTCATCCTTGTACACAAAGTCAAATTTGTTTTATAGGTCACCTAATAAAAAGAATGCATTAAACAATACTAACTTTTTTTTTTAACCTAATTATTCAGCTGGGCTTCACATCAAAGCCTTGAAAGTGGAGTTCATTAAAACTAGCTGTTTAATTTTCATAATGACTCACAGCATCAAAGACTTGGATGGGGGGGAAAGAAGAAAAGAACGCTCCCCCAGGTAGGTAGAACAAACGTGTGCAAGAAAATGGAGAACAAATGGTTTGTTTGCAACAAGCTTAAAGAGGAACTATACTGCATCTGAGCACCACAAACCAAAAAAACGCTATTTAACCACTTCAGCCCCAGAAGGTTTACCCCCCCATGGCCATTTTTTCGCAATACGGCACTGCGTTACTTTAACTGACAATTGTGTGGTTGTGCGACCAGGGCTGGTGCAAAGATTTTTGACACCCTAGGTGAAACCTAATTTTGCCGCCCCATTGGTTCCACCCCTGACTCCACCCCCTTTGCCCTGCCGATGTGACAGGAGGCGGCGCTAAAAAAGGAAGTATCGGATTTGCTTCCTCTAGCGCTGGCTCCAGTGCTGTGCTGCGCTGCACCTCCAATTACACTACCAGCCAGGCGAAGCAGCTGCCTGAGACTGAGTTAGTTACATGCTGCAGCCTGCAGACACGGAGAGAAATCAGTGGCCAGGCACCCCTTAGGCAGCAGTGCACCTTAGGCGGCTGCCTAGTGGTAGCACTAGCCCTGTGTGCGACACTGTACCCAAATAAAATTGATGTCCTTTTTTTTTCCCAACAAATAGAGCTTTCTTTTGGTGGTATGCGATCCCCTCTGCGGTTCTTTTCTTTTTTTTTTTTCCTACCCTATAGGACCCCACTCCCATAAATCTTTGCTCCGAGCCAGCAGCTGTGTTCTATAACTAGCCTACTCAGACACCGGGAGGGGACTCCTGCTGGAGTCCATCAGGAAAAGAAAATTACGGTAAGTATTTGATAGACAATTTTCCGTTTTCCTAACAGGCTCCATGGCAGCATACATTTGGGAAATAACTCGCCGTACACACCTGGGTGGGCAGATGAGCAAGGAAAAAAAAAAAGGTTTGACACCATCAACCAACAGGATTTGTAAACCAAAATTAACAGAAGATAAGGCGGCTGGTTCCACACAATAATAGTCATAAACGTATTGACAGAAGACCAGGAAGCTGCCCTCCAGATCTAAATCAGGAGTGACGTGCCGTGAGGCTGCCCAGGATATACATACGCTTCTGGTCTAGTGCGCAGTCACTGCCTCCTGAGGTGCCAAGCCCTTCTCTTTATAGGCCCACTGGATGGCCTGAGCGATCCAAGCAGCAATGGACCTAGGTGAGGCCCGCATCCCTTTATTCTTCCTGTGAAAGAGAACAAATAAGTAAATCGGACTGTCGAAAGGGATCTGTGGCCTCCAGATATTGCTTCTTCGACTGATCTGAACGCGGGGATTCCGGAACGAGGCTTGGTTCAGGCAGACGAGGCTATGGTAAAATGGCAATGGCCGCACATGTGCACGGGTGCCGCTAGCCGACGTGGCAGTGAGGTCAGGGAGGCGCCGCTTTTTAAACTCCCTTCTATGCCTGCGAGCCCCGGGAATGATGGCTTCAGCCTGAAGAATCTCCTCAATTGTTTCCACCCCGTGGGTCACAATAACTACAGACGCCAGCAATGTGGGCTGGGGCGCCCACTGCCTATCAGAGATAGCACAGGGCAGATGGGACTTCCCGGCTCACGGCATAGTCGAACATTCTGGAGCTCTGTGCAGGGTTCCAGGCATGCTGGGGTCAAACCCCAAGGTCACGTTTGTTTTTCATGAGAACATTGGTGTCAAAGGAAGGGAATAGCGCCCCCATCATTGGTGTCGAGGGGGGGGAATAGCGCCCCCATCATTGGTGTCGAGGGGGGGAATAGCGCCCCCATCATTGGTGTCGAGGGGGGGGAATAGCGCCCCCATCATTGGTGTCGAGGGGGGGGAATAGCGCCCCCATCATTGGTGTCGAGGGGGGGGAATAGCGCCCCCATCATTGGTGTCGAGGGGGGGGAATAGCGCCCCCATCATTGGTGTCGAGGGGGGGGAATAGCGCCCCCATCATTGGTGTCGAGGGGGGGGAATAGCGCCCCCATCATTGGTGTCGAGGGGAGGAATAGCGCCCCCATCATTGGTGTCGAGGGGGGGGAATAGCGCCCCCATCATTGGTGTCGAGGGGAGGAATAGCGCCCCCATCATTGGTGTCGAGGGGAGGAATAGCGCCCCCATCATTGGTGTCGAGGGGAGGAATAGCGCCCCCATCATTGGTGTCGAGGGGAGGAATAGCGCCCCCATCATTGGTGTCGAGGGGAGGAATAGCGCCCCCATCATTGGTGTCGAGGGGAGGAATAGCGCCCCCATCATTGGTGTCGAGGGGAGGAATAGCGCCCCCATCATTGGTGTCGAGGGGAGGAATAGCGCCCCCATCATTGGTGTCGAGGGGAGGAATAGCGCCCCCATCATTGGTGTCGAGGGGAGGAATAGCGCCCCCATCATTGGTGTCGAGGGGAGGAATAGCGCCCCCATCATTGGTGTCGAGGGGAGGAATAGCGCCCCCATCATTGGTGTCGAGGGGAGGAATAGCGCCCCCATCATTGGTGTCGAGGGGAGGAATAGCGCCCCCATCATTGGTGTCGAGGGGAGGAATAGCGCCCCCATCATTGGTGTCGAGGGGAGGAATAGCGCCCCCATCATTGGTGTCGAGGGGAGGAATAGCGCCCCCATCATTGGTGTCGAGGGGAGGAATAGCGCCCCCATCATTGGTGTCGAGGGGAGGAATAGCGCCCCCATCATTGGTGTCGAGGGGAGGAATAGCGCCCCCATCATTGGTGTCGAGGGGAGGAATAGCGCCCCCATCATTGGTGTCGAGGGGAGGAATAGCGCCCCCATCATTGGTGTCGAGGGGAGGAATAGCGCCCCCATCATTGGTGTCGAGGGGAGGAATAGCGCCCCCATCATTGGTGTCGAGGGGAGGAATAGCGCCCCCATCATTGGTGTCGAGGGGAGGAATAGCGCCCCCATCATTGGTGTCGAGGGGAGGAATAGCGCCCCCATCATTGGTGTCGATGGGAGGAATAGCGCCCCCATCATTGGTGTCGATGGGAGGAATAGCGCCCCCATCATTGGTGTCGATGGGAGGAATAGCGCCCCCATCATTGGTGTCGATGGGAGGAATAGCGCCCCCATCATTGGTGTCGATGGGAGGAATAGCGCCCCCATCATTGGTGTCGATGGGAGGAATAGCGCCCCCATCATTGGTGTCGATGGGAGGAATAGCGCCCCCATCATTGGTGTCGATGGGAGGAATAGCGCCCCCATCATTGGTGTCGATGGGAGGAATAGCGCCCCCATCATTGGTGTCGATGGGAGGAATAGCGCCCCCATCATTGGTGTCGATGGGAGGAATAGCGCCCCCATCATTGGTGTCGATGGGAGGAATAGCGCCCCCATCATTGGTGTCGATGGGAGGAATAGCGCCCCCATCATTGGTGTCGATGGGAGGAATAGCGCCCCCATCATTGGTGTCGATGGGAGGAATAGCGCCCCCATCATTGGTGTCGATGGGAGGAATAGCGCCCCCATCATTGGTGTCGATGGGAGGAATAGCGCCCCCATCATTGGTGTCGATGGGAGGAATAGCGCCCCCATCATTGGTGTCGATGGGAGGAATAGCGCCCCCATCATTGGTGTCGATGGGAGGAATAGCGCCCCCATCATTGGTGTCGATGGGAGGAATAGCGCCCCCATCATTGGTGTCGATGGGAGGAATAGCGCCCCCATCATTGGTGTCGATGGGAGGAATAGCGCCCCCATCATTGGTGTCGATGGGAGGAATAGCGCCCCCATCATTGGTGTCGATGGGAGGAATAGCGCCCCCATCATTGGTGTCGATGGGAGGAATAGCGCCCCCATCATTGGTGTCGATGGGAGGAATAGCGCCCCCATCATTGGTGTCGATGGGAGGAATAGCGCCCCCATCATTGGTGTCGATGGGAGGAATAGCGCCCCCATCATTGGTGTCGATGGGAGGAATAGCGCCCCCATCATTGGTGTCGATGGGAGGAATAGCGCCCCCATCATTGGTGTCGATGGGAGGAATAGCGCCCCCATCATTGGTGTCGATGGGAGGAATAGCGCCCCCATCATTGGTGTCGATGGGAGGAATAGCGCCCCCATCATTGGTGTCGATGGGAGGAATAGCGCCCCCATCATTGGTGTCGATGGGAGGAATAGCGCCCCCATCATTGGTGTCGATGGGAGGAATAGCGCCCCCATCATTGGTGTCGATGGGAGGAATAGCGCCCCCATCATTGGTGTCGATGGGAGGAATAGCGCCCCCATCATTGGTGTCGATGGGAGGAATAGCGCCCCCATCATTGGTGTCGATGGGAGGAATAGCGCCCCCATCATTGGTGTCGATGGGAGGAATAGCGCCCCCATCATTGGTGTCGATGGGAGGAATAGCGCCCCCATCATTGGTGTCGATGGGAGGAATAGCGCCCCCATCATTGGTGTCGATGGGAGGAATAGCGCCCCCATCATTGGTGTCGATGGGAGGAATAGCGCCCCCATCATTGGTGTCGATGGGGGGGGGGAATAGCGCCCCCATCATTGGTGTCGATGGGGGGGGGGAATAGCGCCCCATCATTGGTGTCGAGGGGGGGGAAATAGCGCCCCCATTATTGGTGTCGATGGGAGGAATAGCGACCCATTGCTGGTATCAGTGATAGGAACTATGCCCCATTCTTGATGTCAGTGAGAGGAATAGTGCCTTGTATCAGTGGGAGAAATGGTAGGAGAAATAGTGCTCCAAGGGTCAGATAAAGGCATGCAAAGGGCCATATCTGGCCGCAGTTTGGAGAGCACTGTTCTAGATTTTAGCAGCAATACAACATGCCATCTATTCCTATTGCTGGGAGACCTGCAACTCCAAATAAACTGCAATTAAGTCATAATTATTTGGTTTGCAACACATAATGCAGAAAACTGGCCAACAACCCATAAATCAGAAGGATTAATAAGGACAAACAATGAAGTTGATTTTATTGAATGTTTTATAAGTGGAGTTTGGGTGACCAGGAAAGTGATATACAGGTAAAAACTCTAAATCCCAGGTTTGCCTAAAACTAAACATTATTTAAAATGTGTTCTCACAATGCATTTTAAAGATTTGTAGATGTGTTACATGTGCTGATTTGCACCAACATGAATTGTTGTCAATTCCTGTTTCCAAGGATACCTAAAGCACTTCATGAAAATTCATGTTGTTAATCTACTTTGCTGCGATTTATACAACATAAAACATGAACACAATTGGAAAGTGAAGTGTGAATAATCTGAATTTCCTTCAGTCTTCCCATCTAGACTCATTAGGGAGCAACAAGCTCCAATAATACTTCATTTAAAAAAAGGATAAGTTCACCTTTACAAATAAAAAATAATTTTTTTTTTGTAATGGACCTATAAAGCATTGCACCCACGAATAGCAGATTGTGGGTGTAATGACATGTAGTCCTGCAGACTGTCCCGCCAATACAGCCAGGCAGTTACACCATGACAGAAAGACTTAATGAACTACCACAGCTCTCAACAGTGCCATGGTAATTCAATGAGAACTACAAGCCGACAGCCCCAAAGGCTTTCCGACCTTGTAGTCTTCCCATTCACAGAACACTGAACAGATGACGCAGGCAGCGTGTTTTTTGCAGATTGTGACAGCTAAAAGGGGGGGGGGGGGGGGTTGAGAAGATCTCCCAGGTTAGCATGGGTCATATTTAAATTCGCCCCACACAGCCGTGTCATTCATTCACTGGGCTCTGTGAATGAATATACTACAGATCACATCTGCCACCGCATTTAATGTACTGCAAGTGCTCTGATCTCGTAATCCATTCACACTTGCTACAGCTCCTAAAAAGAGACAGCCCATACAGAGCTGTACCGATTGTCTCCAGGAGCCTGACATTGCACTCTTGATAGGTGCAACGCTCTGCAGACTCCTGTAATAAAATAAAAGTAAATATTTTTTCCCCGCAAAAAAAAAAAAAAAAAAATACACTATATTGTCAAAAGTATTGGGACACCTACCTTTACACGCACATGAAAATTAATGGCATCCCAGTCTTAGTCCGTAGGGTTCAAGATTGATGTTTATGGATGTTCCAATGCCAGTGGGTTAATTGGCATCTGACAAAACTAGCCAGACTGTGTCTTTATGTCCATACAATGGTCATAGGCAAATGCAAGCTCCACTGAGACACAATGATTGGAACACTTCTGTAAACTCTTAAAACAACTGCACAGTTTTTCAGCATAGCATTAAATAAAGAGCTAGCATTTCAAAAAGGTGCAGTTACATGTATATGAGAACCCCCCCCCCCCCCCCCCTTCCCATTCTTATAATCACTTGTCCCTGATCCATTAAGAGATCACTGTCTAGATAGCCCAGGACTTCTGAGTATGAACTAGTACTCAGGAGTCCATAGAAATGAATAGGACTGCACAGACCTGGCAAGAAAGATTTTTGACAAGTGGACAATTTGGGCAGAAATAGCTCTCTGGATGGGGGTCAGTTAAAGAGTAACTCCACTTTTGTTGAGAAAAACAAAACAAAAAAAAAAAAAAAAAAACAACATTCCCCTCTGGGTGATCTATGTACATTGCAAGGATTTTAACAAACTTTGTTGCAGATTCCTACCTTTTGTTATTCTGAAGGGATAGCGGGTTGCTTGTCTGGGTCCATGTACAGAGTGAATCTGTATGGGAGTGATTGTACAATTATCAATCTGCTGCTGCACCTGCAGGGCATTAATGAGGCAAGCTGCAGGGTCTGTGATTTCCCTTTGAGCGTATCTCACCAAAAATGACATTGTTGCAGAGGATGCTAAAAATCTGATTTGTATTTTAGTGCAGACTTCTGGGAAAATCAGTAAGCCAATCACAGAAGCAGGAAATTACATCTGTGTACAGAATACCTCCAGGTTGCTATATTGCATTTTACAGAAAATTACAGAGCTGCAGATTGAAAAGGAAAGGTACATTTTAACATTCAATTACAATATGACCTGGGTTTCAATTGTATATGCTATATATTATTTTATGCCAATTTTTTTCCCCACGATAGTTGAGTTAGCTTTTAAGTATAAGACTGGGACTGATTGGTGCTCCTCAGTACCGGGGACAAGGTTGTCCAGCATCCAGGGCAAGGATCCAGAATTGCGCCCCCCACTATTAATACATGCCGTAGAATGGGTGTACCACTCAGTCCATTTTTGCCCCTCTGCTTCACTGCGCCCACCCCTTGTCCCGGCCCTGGTGCTCCTATATAAAAGTGCTCTGCGCTTGTGTGTCAGAACTGCTTTATTACCCATACAAGCAGCTTTATGCAGCTCAGGAGGAGCTCAACTGTAGGTCATCTGCATCTGTGAAGGAATACACACTGATCTGATTAGTATGTGATCTTAAATACAAGCTGAATGCAGCATAAAATACTGCATTTATCCAACTACATTAACCCCTTTTTTGTTTAGGCTTATCCTTTAGTAACTTAACTATCTTTACACAAGAGTCCGAAGGAAGCATCAAGTCAACAAGCCCTCCAGATGCGCTTATTAGCTCTCAGTTTTTAAAGAAGAGGTGTGTGGCTGTTAATTGAGCACACACACACACAGATCACAAAAGTCAATGTGCGGAGGTTTGAGAGTATCTGACCTTTGTCGGAACACACGGAATTACCCTGTAAATATGTGAAAAATGTGTTCTCTGCCGGCTATTGAACAATTGTCCTTCACCTTTCGAGTATAGTCCCCGATAGTCCCTGATGTGGTAAAGCACTTTCTTTTTATCCGCATTGATCTGTGCCATAAAAAAACTCAACAAGTAAATGTGCTGTACTTTCTGTTCTAAAAACTATTGTGGGAAGATACAATAGCTGTCAGCTCATTCTCTGTTAAGCTCTGGTTATTACATGATTATTATTAAAAAAATTTTACTTTTTTCCAAATGTATTCACTAAAATACATTAGACATTTTAAGTGCATTTCTTACACATTAGGTTCTTTACTATGGACCTTTAGCACTTTGTTAAATTTGCTGTCTGTTCTTTCCACAGAGACGAGTCTCATCACCATGGATGGAGAAAAGCGACATCAGCTAGAATGCAGCCTATCCATTCCCCAGAGATCAGCAGCATCACAGAGTGTAACCTTTATATGCCATAGAGAAAAGGGACATCACAAAAAGATTAAAAAATAAAATTTAAAAAAAATGCAGTGCCCTGGGGTTTAGTCAGGGTGCTCCTTACTTAAATTCCATGCCAGGAGTAGCTACTGTAGTTAATTACTAGGAATCCATTGACTCCTCCCCAAGTTTGGCCTGGTTGTACTTTCCTCTTCTACCACCACTTGGAGGCATTATTGATTGAGGAGGACAACTCAAGGTCAGGTTATAGGTACAGTAAAACCTTGGATTGTGAGCATAATTCGTTCCAGAAACATGCTTGTAATCCAAAGCACTCTTATATCAAAGCAAATTTCCCCATAAGAAATAATGGAAACTCAGACAATTCGTTCCACAGCCATTTATTCATAGGTCCTTCAGTTTATAGTCCATATAAAAATATTATAGCAATGTGACCAGGTTGTGTAACCATAAAATGTCCATCCACAAATGGAAGCCTCCACAAGGGGATTAGAAGCAAAACCCAGCAGGAGCTCCAGAGTATAAAAGAGAGGAGAGGCGCCTCTAAGTGTAGCAATATGTTGCTAAATGTTGTACTTTCATGAAATGTAACCATATTGCTACACTTAGAGGCGCCTCTCTTCTCTTTTATACTCAGTTGTGACAGGACGCTACTTGTATATCAAGACATCGCTTGTATATCAAGTCAAAAAGGTGGTGGTTTACTCCAACGGATGCTGGTACTTTTTCTACACCCAATGGCCACAGTCCAGCTCACCTAAAGTCTGGATGACAGTAAACTGGCCCTTTGTACAGAAAGTTTGGAGAACTATGCTTTAAATAGCAACATCCTGACTGAGAGTACAGCCTACCTATTCCCTAGAGAATACGTAAACCACCAAAGAAAACACACTGCCTTTCTATTTCCCAGACAACATTTTAGGCAGCCCATAGATGATTTGATTTTCTTTCCTGCAGCAGGTTGCAGGAAAGAAAATTGCTCGATTCCCCCATCAACACAGTCAGTGCTAATGGGAGCATGCCTCCCGCTGCGCTATTGTGTTCTGCTGGAATGCTGAATGCTCCCGTAATGTGCAGTTCAGACAGATAGGAGGGAAGAACAGTTCCACAGGAAAAGATATCTCCTACCATGTGAAACCTGGGTACCGAATTTGTGGTTGTTTTGGTTCTTTTGTTATAGTTATATAGGTTTTGAGATACATGGTGAGTTGTATGCTGTTATGCACATGGCTATGTGCAACAATTGGCCGGGGTATGCCCCAATGGCCCCGTTTTGTATCTTTATAATGAAAAATTACAATAAAATAAAAAAAAAATCAAAAAAAAAAAAAAATCATATACAGTCTGGTTTCAGTTGTTCGAGTACAGCTACACTGATCTGGTCAGCCATGCTGTTGCTGGATCCCTGCACTCGGCATCCCTTAGAAGCTGTCACTGGGAAGTCAGCCTATCTATTCATTAAAGAATGTCAACATCACCACTGAGAAGGCAGCCTATTTATTCACCAGAGAAAGAGACGGTGCTAAAAATAAAGTCCATTAAATCACTAGAGATTGCCAAGATCCCTGCAATTACAGTCCATCCAGTTACCAAAGTCCTAAGCAGATTACAGTTCATAAGATACATCAGTGCAGTTTACCCAATTAATAAAACCCAGACACAGTCCTAAGGCAATCAGAAAAGTATAAGGCACCATCGACACCGATCCCATTAGTGTTATTGTCCTCAGCGAGCTACAATATCTCATTAGATCTCAGTCTTGATCAGAGAAGATGTAGGCTAGGTTCAAACATATGTAGCTCTGCAAGCCATGTTTTGCACACATGTTTGTGAACCTAGCCTTAGGCAAGAACGCTCCAAAAGTGCACTGTCTCTTGTGAATGAGAGGCAGGTGCAGAGATTAGCCCATTTGCACTATGCCCCAGATTTATTGAAGATTGTAGCTGGGTTCCCTGGGTATCCAGAGGGAGTTCCACTTTAAAAGGTTTCATGTATACTGAATAAATAAAGCGAACCTTCACCTGGCTCCTCCCTCTCCCAGAATTGGATATTTTTTTTAACCTTTTTTATGCTGCAGGGCAGCACTTTCTCCCTTTTCACCAAGGCAAGAATGACGTGGTGCATGTGTGCGTCTTTAGGACCTGAAAGAGACCTTTGGCGCAAATGCAGGTTTCCCTAAATACACACGCACACACGATGGGGCCATCAGGAAGGTCCGGGGCACACAAGCAGAACTCAGCACGTGCGTGAAGCTCTGCCAGTTCCCAAAGGCTGGGCAGAGCCCTTCAGTTATTTTACACCCGCTGATGTCATTACTGCATGTCTGTTCTCCTCTATTCAATGCAGGCAGATCTTGGCTGGTGGGAGGGGATGACAGAGCGCTGAACATAGATTCTTGAAAGCATCACAGCACCATGACTCAGTACTCCTTCCCCATCCACACTTCGCATTTTGCAACTGCATTGTTTTGCGCATTTTTTCACGTGATGCATAGGGCAGCCCATACAGTTGAATTTTTACTGAGGAATTTAGTGCATTTGTCAAGCGCTTTGCCTCATGACATAACGCACGTTTGCTGTCTGCGTTTGGGGTGCCATTAACATATAATAGGCCCGTAAGCCCAATGCAAATTTGTTTTTTGCGTGTTCCCTGAACGCACAGATGTGAATACCGCCTTGGATCTGAAGCAAACAGTGGGCTGGCTCTTGAGCGGAGTTATGAAAATATCAAAATGCTTTCATAGATGAATGCCGGTATGAAGGTATGGGAGTTATACTGATGGATGCCGAGAGCCCTAGGTAATGGCGACAATATGATACTGAACCTCTGATTGAAACAGCTGAAATCCAATGAATGAGTCAGGCTGGGGAGGAAAAGGCTAGATGATGCTGGTCATGGAGTGTGCGAACACGCCCGAGCCCATCCTTATTAAGGAGACTAAAGTTCCTCTCTAATGCCGCGTATACACGGTCAGACTTTTCGTCTACAAAAGTCAGACGGACGCCGACGCCAGCGGACAATCCGATCTTGTGTGGGCTTCCCCGGACTTTTCCAGCCGCAAATCTGACAGACTTTAGATTTGAAACATGCTTCAAATCTTTACGTCGTAACTCCGCCGGACCCAGAAATCCGCTCGTCTGTATGCTAGTCCGACGGACAAAGACCCACGCTAGGGCAGCTATTGGCTCCCGGCTATCAACTTCCTTATTTTAGTCCGGTGTACGTCATTACGTACGAATCCATCGGACTTGTGTGATCGTATGTGGGCAAATCCGTTCGTTAAAAAGTCCGCCAAAAGTCCGTCGGCCGGCTGTCGGACTTTTGTAGCCGAAAAGTCCGACCGTGTGTACGCGGCATAAGGCTCCTTTCACAAGACCAGATCCACCTGTCAGTTTTTCAAGCAGACCTAATTGGATGGTCCATTCACCTCTATGGGCCAGCAGGTATAAACAGACTTGTGTCCGTTTACACTCGCATACCATCGATCGGGTCTGCTAAAAACAAATGGAAGGGAATCCGTTCTCCTCCTTGTAAGGACAGATCCCCTGCTGATCAAAAACGGAGCGTTCCCGTGTGAAAGGGGTCTTAGAGCTGGAATTTCTACATGCGCGTTTCTGGAGATGTTCTGGTGCGTTTAAGTATTTTTCATGCATTTCAGTGCGTTTTTCTCCTATTTTTTTTTTTTTTTTATCTCAACTGAGGACATGTGCATTGCAGTGCATTTTTTAGGCATTTTGCTGCCTTCCATACATAAAATAAAATGCAACATGTTCTGCATCTGCTGTGAACCAGCCCTAAAGATATATATATATATAAAAAAGAAAAAAAAAAAAAGGGAAGAACCACCTACTAATTCATGCAGCCCTCCCTCGAAGGCAAAAGACATCAAATTATATTAAAAAAATAGTAACAAACAACATATATTGTGCAATAGTGATCCAAAGCCAATATCTGCTGGATGCTACAACATTATTGGCCTCAAAATTCTCAGCACCTTTGAATGCAATAATGTGCTTACAAGTCAGCACTCAATATCACCCCTTAGTTAACCTAACAAACCCAAATCATTACACTTAGAAATCTGGCCTCCTCCTTCCCTGTTAAATGACAATGGAGACAAGGAGCAGAGAGATTTACGACAACAGGGTGTTAATTGGAAGGAAAAAAATTCTTACCTGTCAGGAATTCCAAGTCTTTTCACACTTCTATAAACCGAGAGAGTATTTGCTACATGACGATAATTAAACCAGAATCGAGAGGTACAGACCTGGAAAGAAGAAAAAAAATGAATATTAAATGCTCAACTGCAGTTTCTCAATATGATTAATTCCATATGTCTTGTCAAAAGAAAAATTGATGCAGCTTTCATAGCAATGCTCACCTTCTTCTTGGCGCTGTCTTTAGAATCCAATAGCTGTTAGTGCAACTTCCAGGCTTCAAGCTAAAGCTTAATCTGTGTATATCTTGCTTTCCCTGACTCTTTCTTTCTTCTCCCCCCCCCCCCCCCACACACACACACCCAAACATGCTGGTGACATTTTTAAATAAAATCTTTCCATTTTCATTGCCTACCTTAATTTACACCCAGTGACATCATCACTTGGTCTCTGTGCTTCTTTATTCTATTCAGGCAGATCATGGCTGGTGGGAGGCGATAGCAGGGTGCTGTACATAGCTTTCTGAAACAATCACAGCACCCTGCCTCAGTATTCCTCTCAAGAGCCCCTATCCCTAATGCAAGTAGTGGGTTGCCAAGCACCCTAGGTAATGCAAGAAAAGAAAAAGAAAAAAGAAAAAAGAAAAAAGAAAGAAGAAAGAAGAAAGAAGAAAGAAAAAGAAGAAGAAAGAAAAAGATCAAGCTGGGGAGGATGATGCTGCTGGACATCCTCCAGCAAGGAAATGGAGCGGGTTCAAACAGACTTGCTGCCGTATCTAATGCACACAGTGCCATTGCCTCCTGATGTGGTCAATCAAAACCAGTGACAAAAGAGTGGGGGCGGGGGGCAAGTGCCGCTGTCTGTGTCAATAGATGCAGAGCCAGCATAAAAGCGTCTTTCTATGGGGGTACTCACCACAGGGGAGGAGCCAAGAGCACTATCGGGGGACCCGAGAAGAGGAGGTTCGGGGCTACTTTGTGCAATTTCATTGCACAGAGCAGGCAAGTATAAACCTGTTGGTTATTTGTTTATGGGGCAAAAAAAAGCATTTACAATCACTTCAAGTCCTATTTCCTGTAATACTGCACCAAAGTAATCTCACAAATAGCCATGCAGCACCGTCAATCACCGGCTGGAAACAGTGACATTTGCTGTTCATTAAGAGGTATGGACAGGCATGGGTGAGACAGAGCGGGGAAAATAGATCCACCCATCGCAGGGAGCATTGATGTTGGGATGCCCACGATGCCCTGCAAAGGTCACATGACCGGTAGCATGGGTGAGGATGTTGGGAGTGGTCTCATCAAGCCTTGCGGGTGTCCTCTTTTACAGGGGTTTATTCAGGCAATGCAGCAGTTTTTCAAAGATTCAAGGAGGTTCGGTTACAATAGGGGATCAAATTTTTTTTAAAGATGCATTAAAAATGTCAGACTGCAGAAATTGTATTCTGCAGATCACTTTTTAAAGCCCAAGATATATATTATATATATACAAAAGTATTGGGACACCTGCCTTTATACACACATACATACACACAAAAAATTTCATGGCATCCCAGTCTTAGTCTGTAGGGTTCAATATTGAGTTGGCCCACCCTTTTCAGCTATAACAGCTTCACCTCTTCTGGGAAGGCTGTCCACAAGGTTTAGGAGTGTGTCTATGGGAATGTTTGACCATTCTTCCAGAAGCGCATTTGTGAGGTCAGGCACTGATGTTGGATGAGAAGGCCTGGCTCGCAGTCTCCACTCTAATTCATCCCAAAAGGTCAAGACTCTGTGCAGGCCAGTCAAGTTCCTTCCCCCTAAACTCACTCATCCATGTCTTTATGAACCTTGCTTTGTGCACTGGTCCAAATCATTTGGTGGAGGGGGGATTATGGTGTGGGGTTGTTTTTCAGGGGTTGGACTTGGCCCCTTAGTTCCAGTGAAGGGAACTCTTAGGGCGTCAGCATACCAAGACTTTCTGGACAATTTCATGCTCCCAACTTTGTGGGAACAGTTTGGGGATGGCCCCTCCCTGTTCCAACACGACTGTGCACCAGTGTACAAAGCCAGGTCTATAAAAGACATGGATGAGCAAGTCGTGGGTGGAGGAATTTGACTAGTCTGCACAGAGTTCTGACCTCAACCCGATAGAACACCTTTGGGATGAATTAGAGAGGAGACTGCGAGCCAGACTTTCTCGTCCACATCAGTGCCTGACCTCACAAATGCGCTTCTGGAAGAATGGTCAAACATTCCCATAGACACACTGCTAAACCTTGTGGATGGCCTTTCTAGAAGAGTTGAAGCTGTTATAGCTGCAAAGGGGGGGCCAACTCAACATTGAGCCCTACGGAGTAAGACTGGGATGCCATTAAAGTTCATGTGTGTGTAAAGGCAGGTGTCCCAATACTTTTGACAATAAAAAAATATGTATGTATACACACATAGAAAGCATAAGGGACCTTACTTACCTTCAGTGAGAGGTGTCCCTTTGTGCCTCTGTCTTCCAGCTCAGTAGTAATGTTCCGCCTCCGATTCCCCCCCACCTCCTCCACGGTAATCTTCCATAGTGGCTGGGGGTTAATAAAACTGAGGAGCTGTCACAACAGGCATTCTTCAAGAGTGCCAGGCTATGCCCACCCTTTCCACCCACCTCCTCCATTCATAGAAGAGGTACTACAGCATCTATGAATGAAATGTGATGTGTGCTTAAAAAGTCAGCCCCCTCCATTCATAGAAGCTGCAGAACGGCTTCTATGAATGGAGGAGCTGGGAGGAAAGGGGGGGGTGGGCACTCGACCAGCGCCTGTGTCAGCTCCTCAGTTCTATAAACACCTGCCACACTGGAGGGGGGGGGGGGGGGGGGCGTTGGAGGAGGAAGATTACTACCGATAGCTATATAATACTAAGAGAACTAAAAGACAGAAGCACATGGGGAAAACACAGGGGGTGCCGCTAGTGGGAGGAAATACAAGCTGCCTGGCTGTTATTCTAAATATCTAGATTTACTACCAAAGTCATGGCCTGATGGATTGTGCAGAATATCAAGGGAAAAAACTGATCAGCAACCGTGTTTCAGGTCAGTGTCTCAAAGTACTGAAGCAAGGGGATCAGCATGACAGGCAGTCAAGCAAAAAAAGTCAGTGACATCAGCCGTACTTTTTTTTTTTTAGGAAAGGTTTCCTAAATCAGAAGCTTGGTTTCATTCTGTAAAGAGCTGGTGGGTTAGAGCACATACCTTTATGCAGTATAATACGTTATAGAAGGAAGCGGATACTTACTAACACTGCCCAGTTATTTGTGTGTCCACTTCTGAAGAAGTGTTCAGCCTGGTTCTAGGATTACACAAAAAAAAATAAATGAACTTCAAAAAAGGAGATACATTGCAAAATCAAAACATTAGAGGCAGCCTAGAGATGCCAGCGCAAATCATCCACCGTCTTCATTAGAGCTTCAATTCTGACACTTCCTAGAGAGGTCAGGTGCAGGCCACACCCCCTTCTGCCACCCGCACACAGGTGTCCCTTCAAGAGAGTCACGTGATTGGCTATCACAGTATGGGAGTCAATCCCACTGGCTCCCAATCATTACCAGAGACCGGGAGACCTCTATGATGGCACGGTCACTGTGCTGGGAGCGTGCAGCAAGTGTGCAAACTTCGATCATCCATGAACGCATATCTTTGGTAAAGCCCAACCTCCTCCAACTCCCCCCTCCCCCAGCATCTTACTTATCCCCGATAGTTGCTTGTTCACATTGCTGCCGAATCCAAACTAACGAGACCACTGAAAGCAGCCCAACTGCAGCTGTAAACTCTCCCAGCTGGTCCCTCCTTCTGAGCATGTGCAGAAAAATTCCACCCATCCCCATGTAGAGGCCCTCTATTATACATCCCAACCATAGCTGGCCCATACATAGCAATGAACAGGACAGGACTGTACAATGTACTCTGTGTGCAGTGCTCAGGAGAAGAGATGAGCTCAGGAGAGTTTGGATGCTCTTCTAAACCCACGTGGCTGAACCTGCCAAGAAACCGTTCCCTGTGATAGGCCAAGATTCTGTGGCCTCCACCGCAAATGATTGGCCTACTAGAGGTGACAACCAGTGCTAATTTCGTTGACTAAATGAATACTATTTAAGTCAACTAAAATACGACTAAAACAATTGAGATGACTAAAATACGACTAAAACAATTGAGATGACTAAAATACGACTAAAACTAAAATGGCATTTTAGTCAAAAGACTAAAACTAAATTGGATTTTGACTTCAAAATGAACACTGGCCTTTAGTACATGTTCATACCTCAATACCTTAAATAATAACATATGAGATTTTTCACTCCAGCCGTATATAATGAGTTTGGAAATTGTAGAGAAATGTTAACTAATGCATTACAATTTAATTACACCCATTCGATTTCAGACGACTAAAATGAGTTTTAGTTGACTAAAATGTACTGGAGATATTAGTCAACTAAATGTGACTAAAACAATTGCAGAAGACTAAAATGGGACTAAAACTAAATCGAAATTTGCTGCCAAAATTAACATTGGTGACAACCTACCCCCTCAGTACAAACCCCCCCAGCAGGAACCCCTTCCCCCCCAGCACAGACCCCCCAAACAGGAACCCCTTCCCCCCCAGCACAGACCCCCCAAACAGGAACCCCTTACCCCCCAGCACAGACCCCCCTTTCCCCCAGCCCCCCCCCCCGCCTTTCCCACCCCAGCAGGGACCGCCTTCCCCCCAGCACAGACCCCCCCCCCCCGCCAGCAGGGAACCCCTTCCCCCCCAGCACAGACACCTTGCCCCCAGTATAGCTCCCCTCCCAGCTTCCCTTCATCCAGAACAGACCCTCTCACAGACTAACCCCGCAGTACAGTCCTCCCAGATGCCCCCAACCAACCTCTGTATACTGAGCTGTGGCCCCCAATGCCAGAACCACAACATAGAACACCAGCCGGCATCCAACACAGAGCGCCGCCATCTTCCCCGACGACAGAGAAGACTTCCTCGTCACGTGACCGCGGGGTGCATGCTGGGAGGTCACGGCTGTCAATGGGTATGTGAGGTAATTGGAGGGGAGCCATGTACAGGAGACACGGCGGAACTACAAGTAAAAGCGTTCCCTGATCGTACAGAACAGTGCGGCACCGAAACCTCCCACAGATACCGGATCTGGCCGGGGGGAGCCGAACCAATCCGAGACAGATTCCGTGTCTTCCTCCACATAGCGTGCAACTAAGAGAACACCCATTTACCTCATTCCGAGAATATCTACAATTCTACATCCAACACATGCAACCAATCAGACCTGTCATGTGTGCTTTTCATTCCCCATTCCTCATCACCTCATTCCACATCCCCTCATTCCCCATTCCACATCCCCTCATTCCCCATTCCACATCACCTCATTCCCTATTTCACATCACCTCCTTCCACATCCCCTCATTCCCTATTTCACATCCCCTCATTCCCTATTTCACCTCCCCTCATTCCCTATTTCACATCCCCTCATTCCCTATTTCACATCCCCTCATTCCCTATTTCACATCCCCTCATTCCCTATTTCACATCCCTCATTCCCTATTTCACATCCCCTCATTCCCTATTTCACATCCCCTCATTCCCTTTTTCACATCACCTCATTCCCTATTTCACATCCCCTCATTCCCTATTCCACATCCCCTCATTCCCTATTTCACACCCCCTCCTTCCCCATTCCACATCACCTCATTCCCTATTTCACATCCCCTCATTCCCTATTTCACATCCCCTCATTCCCTATTTCACATCCCCTCATTCCCTATTTCACATCCCCTCATTCCCTATTTCACATCCCCTCATTCCCTATTCCACATCCCCTCATTCCCTATTTCACACCCCCTCCTTCCCATTCCACATCACCTCATTCCCCATTCCACATCACCTCATTCCCTATTTCACATCACCTCATTCCTTATTCCCCTTTCCACATCCCCTCATTCCCTATTTCACATCCCCTCATTCCTTATTCCCCATCCCCTCATTCCCTATTCCACATCCCCTCATTCCCTATTCCACATCACCTCATTCCCTATTCCACATCCCCTCATTCCTTATTCCACATCCCCTCATTCCCTATTTCACATCACCTCATTCCTTATTCCCCATCCCTCATTCCCCATTCCACATCCCCTCATTCCTTATTTCACATCACCTCATTCCCTATTTCACATCCCCTCATTCCCTATTTCACATCCCCTCATTCCCCATTCCACATCACCTCATTCCACATCCCCTCATTCCTATTCCACATCACCTCATTCCCTATTCCACATCCCCTCATTCCTTATTCCACATCCCCTCATTCCCTAATTCCCCATCCCCTCATTCCCATTCCACATCCCTCATTCCTATTTCACATCCCTCATTCCTTATTCCCCATCCCCTCATTCCTCATTCCACATCCCCTCATTCATTTTCCACATCCCCTCATTCCTTATTCCACATCACCTCATTCCCTATTCCACATCACCTCATTCCCTATTTCACATCACCTCATTCCACATCCCCTCATTCCTTATTCCACATCCCTCATTCCCTATTTCACATCCCCTCATTCCTTATTCCCCATCCCCTCATTCCCTATTCCACATCCCCTCATTTCCTATTTCACATCACCTCATTCCCCATTCCACATCACCTCATTCCCTATTCCACATCCCCTCATTCCCTATTCCACATCCCCTCATTCCCTATTTCACATCCCCTCATTCCCTATTTCACATCCCCTCAATCCTTATTCCCCATCCCCTCATTCCATTCCACATCCCCTCATTCCCTATTCCACATCCCCTCATTCCCTATTTCACATCACCTCATTCCCCATTCCACATCACCTCATTCCCTATTCCACATCCCCTCATTCCTTATTCCACATCCCCTCATTCCCTATTTCACATCCCTTCATTCCTTATTCCCCATTCCACATCCCCTCATTCCCTATTCCACATCCCTCATTCCCTATTTCACATCACCTCATTCCCCATTCCACATCCCTCATTCCCTATTCCATCCCCTCATTCCTTATTCCACATCCCCTCATTCCTATTTCACATCCCCTCATTCCTTATTCCTCATTCCCCATTCCACATCCCCTCATTCCCTATTCCACATCCCCTCATTCCTTATTCCACATCCCCTCATTCCCCATTCCACATCACCTCATTCCCTATTTCACATCACCTCATTCCCCATTCCACATCCCCTCATTCCCTATTTCACATCACCTCATTCCACATCCCCTCCATTCCACATTCCCTATTCCCCATTCCCTATTTCACATCACCTCATTCCACATTCCCTATTCCACATCCCCTCATTACCTATCCCCTCATTCCTTATTCCACATCCCTCATTCCCTATTTCACATCACCTCATTCCCCATTCCACATCCCCTCATTCCCTATTTCACATCACCACATTCCCCATTCCACATCCCCTCATTCCGCATTCCACATCCCCTCATTCCCTATTCCACATCTCCTTATTCCACATCCCCTCATTCCCTATTTCACATCCCTTCATTCCTTATTCCCCATTCACATCCCCTCATTCCCTATTCCACATCCCCTCATTCCCTATTTCACATCACCTCATTCCCATTCCACATCCCCTCATTCCCTATTCCACATCCCCTCATTCCTTATTCCACATCCCCTCATTCCATATTTCACATCCCCTTATTCCTCATTCCCCATTCCACATCCCCTCATTCCCTATTCCACATCCACTCATTCCTTATTCCACATCCCCTCATTCCCCATTCACATCACCTATTCCCTATTTCACATCACCTCATTCCCATTCCACATCCCCTCATTCCCTATTTCACATCACCTCATTCCACATTCCCTATTCCCTATTTCACATCACCTCATTCCACATTCCCTATTCCACATCCCCTCATTACCTATCCCCTCATTCCTTATTCCACATCCCCTCATTCCCTATTTCACATCACCTCATTCCACATCCCCTCATTCCCTTATTTCACATCACCTCATCCACATTCCCCATTCCACATCCCCTCATTCCGCATTCCACATCCCCTCATTCCCTATTCCACATCTCCTTATTCCACATCCCCTCATTCCCTATTTCACATCACCTCATTCCCTATTCCACATCACCTCATTCCCCATTCCACATCCCCTCATTCCCTATTTCACATCACCTCATTCCACATCCCCTCATTCCACATTCCCTATTCCCCATTTCACATCACCTCATTCCACATTCCCTATTTCACATCACCTCATTCCCCATTCCACATCCCCTCATTCCCTATTCCACATCCCCTCATTCCTTATTCCACATCCCCTCATTCCTTATTCCACATCCCCTCATTCCCTATTTCACATCACCTCATTCCACATTCTACATTCCCTATTCCACATCCCCTCATTCCTTATTCCACATCCCCTCATTACTTATTCCACATCCCCTCATTCCCTATTTCACATCACCTCATTCCCCATTCCACATCTCCTCATTCCCTATTTCACATCACCTCATTCCCCATTCCACATCCCCCCATTCCCCATTCCACATCCCCTCATTCCCCATTCCACATCACCTCATTCCCTATTTCACATCACCTCATTCCACATCCCCTCATTCCTTATTCTACATCCCCTCATTCCCTATTTCACATCCCCTCATTCCTTATTCCCCATCCCCTCATTCCCTATTCCACATCCCCTCATTCCCTATTTCACATCACCTCATTCCACATCCCCTCATTCCCTATTTCACATCACCTCATTCCCGCTATTCCCCATCTCCTCATTCCCTATTCCACATCCTCTCATTCCCTATTTCACATCCCCTCATTCCCCATTCCACATCCCTCATTCCCTATTTCGCATCACCTAATTCCCCATTCCACATCACCTCATTCCCTATTTCACATCACCTCATTCCACATCCCCTCATTCCTTATTCCACATCCCCTCATTCCCTATTTCACATCCCCTCATTCCTTATTCCCCATCCCCTCATTCCCTATTCCACATCCCCTCATTCCCTATTT
>JBBDGP010004431.1:0-93453 GCA_037952835.1 Lithobates septentrionalis
GGGGGGATTTATGCTAAGGGGGTAAGCATGCAGGTTAGTCCTCGATTTATTTATTTTTTGTTGTCGTGGGGGGGGGGGGGGGGGGGGGGATTTTTGCTGACATATAATGCTCATACATGTTGGGGGGGTTGATTTGTGCTAGGAGAGGAATTTTTTGTTGGGGGGGGGGGGTTTGTGGTAGTAGGGATGTTTGGGGGGGGGGCATTTGTGCTGGGGGGGGGGGGGGATTTGTGTTAGGATGGAGGATTTGGGGAAGGGAGTTTGTGCAGGGAGGGGGATTTGTGCTCGGAGGGGAAATTTGAGGGTACAGGCTTTGTGCTAGGAAGCACATTTTTTTTGGGGGGGGGGGGGGGGATGGATTTACGCTTAGGGGGTAAGTATGAAGTTTAGTGATCACATAATGCTCATACATCTTGGGGGGGGGGGGGTTGATTTGTGCTAGGAGAGGATTTTTTTTGTTGGGGGGGGGGGATATGTGCTAGTAAGGATGTTTGGAGGGCATTTGTGCTAGGGGGGAGATTTGTGTTAGGATGGAGTATTTGGGGAAGGGAGTTTTTACAGGGAGGGGGAATTGTGCTCGGAGGGGAAATTTGAGGGTTAGAGGATTTGTGCTTTTTTTGGGGGGCGGGGGGGGGGGGGGGGGGGTTGTGCAGGGAGCATATGTGGAATAGGAGGATTTAAACTGGTGGGGGGGGTTTATGCTTAGGGGGTAAGTATGCAGATTAGTGCTCAATTTTTTTGGGGGGATTTGTGTTCGGATGGAGGATTTGGGGAAGGGTGCAGGGAGCATATGTGGAATAAGAGGATTTAAACTGGGGGGATGGGGGGGTGGGATTTATGCTTAGGGGGTAAGTATGCAGATTAGTGCTGGATTTTTTTTGGGGGGGGGGGGATTTTTACATTCACATGCTCATACATCTTGGGGGGGGGGGGGCACAATTTGAGATGTCTGCCCTGGATGACCTTCTCCCGGCACTGGTAAAATTTTTCACACTTTTCTTTGGAAGGAACTGGAATGGTCAACCAATCAGGCTTTGAAGACCCATTGGGGATTGATTTACTAAAGGGAAATAGGCCGTTGACTTTGTAAGGGAACTTACCCTTGGCTTAGGGAAAGTGGTGAAAATTCACTATCCAAGAATAGCCAATCACATGCAAGGAAAAAAAAAAAAAAACAGTACGGTAACTTTGCTTGTACATGATTGAG
Source organism: Lithobates septentrionalis (assembly GCA_037952835.1). Taxonomy (NCBI): domain Eukaryota; kingdom Metazoa; phylum Chordata; class Amphibia; order Anura; family Ranidae; genus Lithobates; species Lithobates septentrionalis. Next base: position 1,208 of record JBBDGP010004431.1, read on the forward strand.
GTCACCTCTATCCTTAAGCTAAGGTCGTCTACGTCGGTACTGGAAGAGGGTTGTCTAGCGCCCAGGGCAAGCATGTGGAACTGCGCCCCCCTCTGCCACTGTTAATGTATGCCATAGACTAGCATGTGTCCATTCTCTGCCCCCCCCCCCCCCCCCCCCCCGTGCCCAGGGCAGCTGCCCCTCCTGCCCTTTCCTTGTCCCGGCCCTGGTGTGGTCCACGTGTTTCTGTCATATTGGAATCTGAAGATCGAAGCATCATGGCGAAGTATTCAAGTCCAATATATGGTTATACCTCAAACATATAATGGGTGCGATATCCAACGCGTTTCAGGGGCCACACAATGTCCCCTTTATCAAGGCTGAAGAAGATTTGTAATCATCTGGTGTGGACTGAAATCTGAATGAAGAACTCGGTAATGTTCAGCAGCTGGTTTAGGCTTCCATGGTTCTGCCATGACAGGTTTCCTTTGGGTTATAAATGTTTCAAAGGGGGATCAGGGATATGTAATATGCAGACGGGGGACTCGTGGGCTGACTACTGTTTGGGAGGCACAATACTATACACTCACCGGACACTTTATTAGGTACACCTGTTCAATCGCTTGGGAACACAAATTGCTAATCAGCCAATCACATGGCAGCAACTCAATGCATTTCGGCATCTAGACGTGGTGAAGACGACTTGCTGAAGATCAAACCGAGAATCAGAATGGGGGAAGAAAGGGGATCTCAGTGACTTTGAACGTGGCATGGTTGGTTGTTGGTGGCAGACGGGCTGGTCTGAGTATTTCTGGGATTTTCACACACAACCATCTCTCTGGATTACAGAGTATGGTGGGAGAAAGAGAAAATATCCAGTGAGCGGCAGTTGTGTGGAGGAAAATGCCTTGTTGAGGTCAGAGGAGAATGGGTAGACTGGTTCCAGATGATAGAAAGACAACAGTAACTCAAATAACCCCTCGTTACACCCAAGGTATGCAGAATACCATCTCTGAACGCACAACACATCCAACCTTGAAGCAGATGGGCTACAGCAGCAGAAGACCACACCGGGTGCCACTCCTAAGAACAGGAAACTGAGGCTACAATTGGCACAGGATCATCAACATTGGACAATAGAAGATTGGAAAAACGTTGGCTGGTCTGATGAGTCTGGATTTCAGCTGCGACATTCAGATGGTGGGGTCAGAATTGGGCGCATGGATCCATCCTGCCTTGTAGCACCGGTTCAGGCTGGTGGTGGGGGTGTAATGGTGTGGGGGATGGGGTATCACCGGTTCAGGCTGGTGGTGGGGGTGTAATGGTGTGGGGGATGGGGTATCACCGGTTCAGGCTGGTGGTGGGGGTGTAATGGTGCGGGGGATGGGGTATCACCGGTTCAGGCTGGTGGTGGTGGGGTAATGGTGTGGGGGATGGGATATCACCGGTTCAGGCTGGTGGTGGGGGTGTAATGGTGTGGGGGATGGGATATCACCGGTTCAGGCTGGTGGTGGGGGTGTAATGGTGTGGGGGATGGGATATCACCGGTTCAGGCTGGTGGTGGGGGTGTAATGGTGTGGGGGATGGGGTATCACCGGTTCAGGCTGGTGGTGGGGGTGTAATGGAGTGGGGGATGGGATATCACCGGTTCAGGCTGGTGGTGGGGGTGTAATGGTGGGGGGGATGGGGTATCACCGGTTCAGGCTGGTGGTGGGGGTGTAATGGTGTGGGGGATGGGATATCACCGGTTCAGGCTGGTGGTGGAGGTGTAATGGTGTGGGGGATGGGGTATCACCGGTTCAGGCTGGTGGTGGGGGTGTAATGGTGTGGGGGATGGGGTATCACCGGTTCAGGCTGGTGGTGGGGGTGTAATGGTGTGGGGGATGGGGTATCACTAGTTCAGGCTGGTGGTGGGGGTGTAATGGTGTGGGGGATGGGATATCACCGGTTCAGGCTGGTGGTGGGGGTGTAATGGTGTGGGGGATGGGATATCACCGGTTCAGGCTGGTGGTGGGGGTGTAATGGTGTGGGGGATGGGATATCACCGGTTCAGGCTGGTGGTGGGGTGTAATGGTGTGGGGGATGGGATATCCCCGGTTCAGGCTGGTGGTGGGGGTGTAATGGTGTGGGGGATGGGGTACCTGAGTATTGTTGCTGACCATGTCCATCCCTTTATGACTACAGTGTCCCCATCTTCTGATGGCTCCTTCCAGCAGGATAATGCTCCATGTCACAAAGCTCCAATCATCTCACCACTGGACAATGAGGTCCCTGTACTCCAATGGCCTCCACACTCACCACATCTCAATCCAATAGAGCACCTTTGGGATGTGATGTTATCAGGTCACTATGGAGGAAAATCTCTGAGGAACGTTTCCAACACCTTGTTGTATCTCTGCCACCAAGAATGAAGGCAAAAGGGGGTCCAACCCGGGACTAGCAAGGGGGACCTAATAAAGTGTTCGGTGAGTGTAGAATGCAACGATTAGATATTCAGTATAGCCAAACACTTCTTTTTTCCTTCCAGCCTCCATTGTCCTCACCCGAGCCTTCATCATCACCTCCAGTATTATCAGCTCCGTGGCTTTCCTCTTCCTGATCTTTGGACACGAGAACTTTCATTGCTGCCAAGATGGAACCACCAAACTGCAATGCCTGCGGCTCTCCTCTGGGCTCTATTTCTTCACTGGTATGTACAGAACTTCTAATAAAGAAAAGCTTAAAGTAGAACTGAAACATTTTCTTAATTTTGGATAGAGTAATTCGATTAATGGGGGGGGGGGGGGGGGGGGGGGGGTATAACCCCTGCCAGTTTTTATATAATCAAAATTTTTATTCGTTTCTATAATACATCATTTATACAACATACTATACCCCTACATTCAACCCAATAACAAAACCACAGATTACCCCACCTATCCCATTTAACCGAGGTTTAAAAAAAAAAAAAAATTAAATAAAAAAAAAAATTTTCTTTATTAAAATCTATAGTTCCTCCAATCACCCCTATCCTTGGTATTAATTACTCCAACTCCTTCCCCCCAGCATACAAACGTGATTGAACAATATTATAAAGTGACTTCCCCTAATTATGTAAAAAAAATTCCCTTTCCCTCTCCTTCCTTACTCTCCGAGATATCCCCTCCCCCCCCCCTCCTTAATATTAATTTACTCCAGCACTTCCTCTCAACGTGCAAACGTGGTTAAATGAAATTATAAAGTGGTTTTCCCCCCTATTCTAATTCGTGTCATAAATCCCTATAGTTCATAATTATATAATTTGTGCATGTGAGAAAGGGGGATATTTAATATTAATTTAACCCCCCCCCCCCCCATCCAAACGTGTTTAAATAAGATTAGAACGTGAGTTTCCCCCTTGTTCAATTCGTGTCATAAATCACTATAATCCATAAGTAATAAATTGTGCATTCTTCCCTCCACCCCCATCCTTAATTTACCCCTGCTCTCCCCCCCCCACATACAAACATGATAAAACTGAATTATAAAGTGAATTCCCCCGTCTTCTAACTCATAACATAAATCAATATACTAATTATATCATTTATAAAAAAAAAAAAAAAAAAAAAGAAACACACAACCCTAACCCCGCATCACCCTCACCACTCAGTGTTTATTAGGGGAGTTGGGGTGAATGGAAGAGAAAAAAAAAAAAAAAAAAAACCCCGGAAAGTGAGAACATGAAACCATACATTATCTTACCCCCCACCCCCTTTACTTAATTGGCATTAGAGAAGTCATGTCGATATTTAACTCTCTCTTTCTGGGCTCATCTTCTTAATTCTTAATGACTATACAATTTCTGCCTTCATTACCCATTGACGTTTCCCTCTTCCATTATCTCCCTGGTACACTGTTCCCCTGTCAATTTTTTTTTTTGCCATCTGCGTCCCCATTGGAGAAATTTCCCTTCACTTCCTGTCCCCTAGCCAAAACAAGAAGTGAGAGGAAATCCCTCCAAAGTGAAGAAACAGAGTTGCCAGAATCAGTGTCCCCAATGGAAGATTTCACCTCTATTCCTGTTCTGGTGACACCCCAACATTTTGGGTTTTTCTTTCACTTTCAGTGACAACGATAAACAGGACAAATAGAGAGGGTGAGTCTCCCCAACAGGGGCACAGACAGCAATAAAAACCTGACAGGGAGCGTAATCCTTCTACACGCTATCCAAAAAAAAAATTTTTGCCTTTAGTTATGCGCCATTCGTTATTTCGGATAATTCGTAACTTCAGATAAATTCATATTCATTAGGTTCACTAACAGCCAAATTTAAAAGGAAATTCCGATACCTATAATTTAAAAGTTAGTTATTATTAGTTCGTTTTTATTTCAGATTTTCAAATTTTCAGGTTTTCTAAGTTTCGTTCTTATTTTCGGATTTTCATTCTTTGGAATTTTCAGATTATTCATTCGAATTTTGGATTTTTCCAATTTCAGAAAAACGGGTTTTCGTTAATTAGAATATTTCCGAATTAACAAATTTGTCGAATTTTACTGCTACAGGTTGGCCATTCTGGGCAGAATCATGTATACAGTATATACGTGATTCTACATTTCTGCATAGGGTGGCGCACGCACTGCCGGTGCTCTGCTTTTGCTGTGATTAGTCACAGCAGGAGCTGATCAGTGGGTGCCGGCCAATGGATGACCTCCGGCACCCGCTGATTGGTTGAGGAGAAAGACAGGACAGAGCTCTGCCTATGTAAACAATGCAGAGCTCCATCCTCTTGGTGGCGATGTGCTGGATTTTGTTTCCCTGCAAAGAACTTACCTTAGTAAAAGCAACACATACCCTGTTTGCCCGAAAATAAGACCTAGCGTGATTGGCGGTGATGGCTGCAATATAAGCCCCACCCCCCCCAAATAAGCCCTAGTTAAAGTCCTTGTAGGTCTTATTTTCAGGGTAGGGCTTATTTTCGGGGGAAACAGGGTAGGGCGTATTTGGGGGGTAGGGCTTATATTGCAGCCATCACCGACAATCACGCTAGGTCTTATTTTCGGGGAAACAGGGTAGTGTCACTGGTTCCCACACAGTGTCAAAAGTTGCTGATAGCTGCCATCACTAGTATTAGAAATAAATAAATAAATAAAAATTCCATAAATCTATTGCATAGTTTGTAGACGTCATAACTTTTGTGCAAACCAATCAATATACGCTTATTGGGATCTTTTTTTTTTTTTTTTTTTACCGAAAAGATGTAGCAGAATACAGATTGGTGTAAATTAATGAAGATTTTTTTTTTATTGGATGTTTTATAGCAGAAAGTATTGTTTTTTGGGGTTTTTTTGTTTTGTTTAGTTTTGCAAAATTGTCTTTTTGTCTGTTTTTTTTTTTTTTTTTATAGCACAATAAATTAAAAAAAAACGTGTGGGAAATCTTGCGCCATATGTTAACAGCGGCGCGGACAATATTAGCTCTAAATTGGCAAAAAGCGAAAGGCCCCCACAATAGCAGAATGGGGGTCTAAAATGAGCGAGATGCAATCCATAGAGGAAAGGATTATGACTGAGGAGAAATTAAGTAATCCGACCTCAAAGATTTGGCAATTGTGGCAAGGAGTTTTGAACCTCTTCAACTTTTACACAATATTTATGAATAAGACCAAAGCCCCTTTTTAGCCCCCCAGAGATCACAAAACCCCCCTCCCCACCCCCCGTGATCTTAACAAAGCATTTTCCCAATTCTATGCAGAGTTCTCTGCTCCAGCCGACAGCTCAAAAGCAGTGTGCCAAGTTTCACAACATTCCTCAGCCGCTGAGAAACATCGGGACATTTTGCTCTTTACATCAAAGGAATTAACTTCGGTCTGTAAATGAGGGGATGTTTAACCATCTAAAGACTAAACTTTTTTCTGACATTTGTTGGTTTTAAGTTAAAATCATTATTTTTTGCTAGAAAATTACTTAGAACCCCCAAACATTATATATATATATATATATATATATATATATATATATTAGCAGAGACCCTAGAGAATAAAATGGTGGTTGTTGCAATATTTTGACACACGGTATTTGTACAGCGGTATTCCAAATGCAATTTTTTTGGAAAAAAAATGCACTTTAACCACTTCCCGCCCGCCGGCCGTCAAATGACGGCGGAGCGGTGCGGCTCTCGTTCTGGGTGGACGTCATATGACGGCCTCCCAGAACGTCTGCTCTCGCGCGCCCCCAGGGGGCGCGCAGTGTGGCAGTCGCAGTCACGCCGTGTTGCTAGGACATGGCGCAACCCCCGATCTGTGTAAAGAGCCGTGGCCGCGGCTCTTTAACCATGTGATCGGCTGTGTCCAATCACAGCCGGTCACATGTAAACACGGAGATGCTGGTAATCGGCGCTCCTCGCCTCACACTGACAGACTGAGAGGAGAGGAGAGCCGATCGGTGGCATCTCCTCACAGGGGGAAATCTTAGGATGTAATCAGGGCACTGATCATCAAATTAATCATACAATTAAGTGCCCACCAGTGCCAGCAATCAGTGCCAACCAGTGCCCACAATTGCCACCAATCTATGCCCACAGGTGCCAGCAATCAGTGGAAATTAGTGATGCCAGTCAGTGCTGGATATCAGTGCTGTCTATCAATGCTCATCACTGCTGCCTATCAATGCCCATCAGTGCCCTTCAGTGCTGCCTATCCATGCTGTCTATCTGTACCCACCAGTGCCGCCTATCTGTGCCTACTAGTGCCGCCTATCTGTGCCCACCAGTGCCGCCTATCTGTGCCCACCAGTGCCGCCTATCTGTGCCCACCAGTGCCGCCTATCTGTGCCCAGTGCCCACCAGTGCCATCCATCAGTGCCGCCTATCTGTGCCCAGTGCCCACCAGTGCCATCCATCAGTGCCGCCTATCAGTGCTCATCAGTGCCACATATCAGTACAACCTATCAGTGCCCATAAGTGCGGCATATTCGTGCCTTCTCATCAGTGCCGCCTATTAGTGTCCATAAGTGCCGCCTCATCAGTGCCCATAAGTGCCGCCTATCAGTGCCCATAAGTGAAGGAGAAAAATTTTTTCTTTACAGAATTTACTGACAGAAACTAAGAAAAACTTTTTTATTTTCAAAATTTTTAGTCTTTTTTTGTTCTTTAGGAAAAAATTAAATACCCAGCAGTGATTAAATACCACCAAAAGAAAGTTCTATTTGTGTGAAGAAAATTATAACAATGTCACATGGTTACAGTGTAGCATGACCGCGTAATTGTCATTCAAAGTGTGACAGCGCTGAAAAGCTGAAAATTGGTCTGGGCGGGAAGGGGGTGACAGTGCCCGGTATTGAAGGGGTTAATGAATATAAAAAAACGAAACAGGAAAGTTCGCCCAATTTTTTGTATAATATGAAAGATGTTTTTATGCCGCGAGAATCGTCATCTTTATTCTACACAAAAAAAATGGTGATTCTCATTTTTCCTCAGAATCACGCGGCTCTATATCGGAGGTGAGATTATACAGCTGGATAGAAGTGTATCCTTCCTATATAATTGGGTTTTTCTTTTGATGATATATTTTATTATTCTATCCTACACAATGTGTAAGGTATTTTTTTGTATACCTTGTCTAAAATTGAAAAATGAATAAACGAGTTTGAAAAAAATAAAAAACGCAGAGGTGATCATTTACCAACAAAAGAAAGCTCCAATTTCAATTTTATTTATTTATTTATTTATTTTTACAATTTTTTAAATGATTTTTTTGTATTTATTTATTTTATTTTTTTTTACAATGCTGTTGTGGGGCTTGGATGAAAAAAGGGACCGCGCAATTGTCAGTTAAAAGTAACGCAGTGCTGTATTGCAAAAAAATGGCCTGGTCACAAAGGGGGAGGGCAAATCTTCTTGAAGTGGTTAAATGCATAAAAGTACAAACATGTCAGTGTCTATGGGTGTCTATGAGTGTCTATGGGTGTCTATGGGTGTCTATGGGTGTCTATGGGTGCCTATGGGTGTCTATGGGTGTCTATGGGTGTCTGAGTGTCTGTGGGTGTCTGTGGGTGTCTGTGGGTGTCTATGGGTGTCTATGAGTGTCTATTGGTGTCTATGGGTGTCTATGGGTGCCTATGGGTGTCTATGGGTGTCTATGGGTGTCTATGAGTGTCTATGGGTGTCTATGGGTGTCTATGGGTGCCTATGGGTGCCTATGGGTGTCTATGGGTGTCTATGGGTGTCTGAGTGTCTGTGGGTGTCTGTGGGTGTCTATGGGTGTCTATGAGTGTCTATTGGTGTCTATGGGTGTCTATGGGTGCCTATGGGTGTCTATGGGTGTCTGAGTGTCTGTGGGTGTCTGTGGGTGTCTGTGGGTGTCTATGGGTGTCTATGAGTGTCTATGGGTGTCTATGGGTGTCTATGGGTGCCTATGGGTGTCTATGAGTGTCTATTGGTGTCTATGGGTGTCTATGGGTGCCTATGGGTGTCTATGGGTGTCTATGGGTGTCTATGGGTGTCTATGAGTGTCTATGGGTGTCTATGGGTGTCTGTGGGTGTCTGTGGGTGTCTGTGGGTGTCTGTGGGTGTCTGTGAGTGTCTATGAGTCCGCTAGGTGCCTCGTCTTTGCCTTTATTGTATCATCGACCTGCCTTGTCCCAATCTATGTACCATATGGCCATTGTTAGTATTCAGTTGCCGGGTGGGAAGGACAATACGGTTTTGTGATGCTAATGAGGTTGTCTGAGATCCGTCATCCCGCACTCTGTGTATGAAAGATAAGGTCAGAGGGTCCCAGTCTTCTCATACCGGACAAATAAATGATACATCTCCGTTCTCTTTCAGCAATGACCTCATCTGCTGCCATCATAATATACTGCATCTATGTCTACCACACCCACCAGTATGAGGTACGTCGATGTCTAGCAATATTTGGAACTTCAAGAACTTAAAGGGTAACTCCACGTTTGTTGAGAAGAAAACCCCTCCCCCCCTCTGGGTGATCTCTGTACATTGCAGGGATTGAAACAAACTTTGTAGAAGATTTCCTACCTTCTGTTTTATGCCCCGTACACACGGTCGGATTTTCCGATGGAAAATGTCCGATCGGAGCGTGTTGTCGGAAATTCCGACCGTCTGTGGGCTCCATCGGACATTTTCCATCGGATTTTCCGACACACAACGTTGGAGAGCAGGAGATAAAATTTTCCGACAACAAAATCCGTTGTCGGAAATTCCGATCGTGTGTACACAAATCCGACGGACAAAGTGCCACGCATGCTCAGAATAAATAAAGAGATGAAAGCTATTGGCCACTGCCCCGTTTATAGTCCCGACGTACGTGTTTTACGTCACCGCGTTCAGAACGATCGGATTTTCCGACAACTTTGTGTGACCGTGTGTATGCAAGACAAGTTTGAGCCAACATCCGTCGGAAAAAATCCTAGGATTTTGCTGTCGGAATGTCTGAACAAAGTCCGACCGTGTGTACGCCCTATTACTCTGAAGAAATATCTGTTTGATCCCCCGTGTCCTGTGCTGAGTGCTTCTTAATGGGAGGGTCTGGGTTCATTACAATCACCTGGTGCACTCTCAGCGTTCTAATGAGGAAAGTTGCAGGGTCTGCATCCCTTTAGAAGTATTTACCCCCTGGGGCGTATCCAGGGCTACCTAAAAGTGCCCCTCCCTGAATTACAAAAGTTACAATTTAAAAAAAAAAATGTTTTTTCAATTTTAATTTTTTTTTTAATGTAAAAAGAAAAATGTCCAATTTCAATTTTAATTTTTTTTTTTTTTTTTTACAATTTAAAAAAAAAAAATATTTATTTTTTTTACAATTAAGAAAAAAAATTGAATTTCAATTATATTTTATTTTTTACAATTTAAAAAAAAGGCAAATTTCATTATTATTTTATTTATTTATTTATTTTACAATTTAAAAAATAAATCCAATTTCAATTTTATTTTATTTTTTTACAATGTGTAAAATTATTTTTTTTACAATGTAATGTTTATATTTTTTTTAATGATTTTTTTTTTTTTTTTACAATTCTGTTGGGGGGCTTGGATGAAATATCAGGGTTCTAAGAGGACCCCCTAACATCTCACCTTTGAGACAGCTAAAGGAATCAGGGACACAGATTCTTTGATTCCTATCTCTGTAGCCTCAGATGAATGAATAGGACACAGAAGCCCTGGTTCATTCATAAACTAAAACATAGTAAGCGCAGTTTACTATGCTCAGTTATGAATGGACACAGGAGTGATTGGTACTAATCGTGTCCAGAAAAGGAAGGGGCCAGTAAATGCTGGGAAGCTAGCAGCGCTGCAGGGGTGGGGGGGGGGGGGAGGGGAACCTGGGCACACAGGGGGAATCAGATGTGGGGAAGGGGGACTGATGCAGGGGGATGGGAGGACAATTACAGACCAATGCACTGTGTCCCATTGATGGTGTCAGTAGGGGGAATTGGTGCTCCATCATTGGTGTCAGTTGGTGGAATAGTGCCCCAAGGGCCAGATAAAGGCAAAATAAAGGGTCACATCCTGCCCCCAGGCTGCAGTTTGGAGACCACGGCTTTAGGGTATGAAATTCTATCACCGTTGTTGAATGCCTCATGAACTTACATGCTTGGCTTTGCTATGCTTACAAGTTTATATACACTGAGATGGTGAGAGGTGGAGAGAAGGCGTTGGGGGGCTTGTCGGGGACAATGCTAGTATAGTGAATATGCTTGCTAACCTTGTCCCACCCTTATGACAGCTTGATGGTGGCATCTGTTGCATTATTCACCTCTAATGTGTTAAGGGTCCCTTTACTCCATGAGGATAACCATAATCATTTGCTTTTGACTGTGCCTCTTTCTTTGTCTGCAGGTCTCTCTGAAAATCCCAGGATTCCCTAGTTTTGAATATGGCTACTCGCTATGGATGGCGGTGGGAGGCGATTTAGGGGCGGCCACCACTGCCATAACGACCTGCTATCTCAGCTTTTGTAAGAAGAAACGCGACACCACGACAAGCAAAGAAAACCCTATGATTGGGTGTTCCGAGAGTCCCAATGTACAGAAAACATATGTTTAAAATGTCATCCTCGAGTAATTGATTCTGGGTAGTCCTAATTCGTGAAAGTCCTTAAAGTAACCCTTGATAGTCCTCCTGCTATCTAGCAGAACCTGTGCATAGAGCTTGTTGTAGGGACCTTAGTGCACCCTCTTCTCATATCACAGCTCTCTAGTAATCCCTATATATAGCAGCTGTGAAAACTCTGTAAAAATCAACTTTACATTTAGAACATTAAGTCTTTTCCAAGTGAACAGCCTCTACTCCTTTAGTAAATCAACATTAAAGTATTAAGGCAACAAGGTCAGCGTATCAGATAAGTAGCAAGTAGTTTGAGAAAAGGAGCTTAGCAATGGCAGCCTTCTTGTATCTTTCATTACAGGTTTCCTCTAAAACAAGGAGGCAGAAAAGGTGTTATGAGCTAGTAGGATCTTTGATCCCTCTTGCGTAATTGGTGGAGATGTGAGCCCTCTAAAGGGCTGAGACGCAGAGTCTAAAGGAGCCACCTGGTATTTACCAGCACAACCGGCAAGGGTGCGATGGACTTTGCTGTGGGGCGGCTCCCAGGTTGCAGCCCTCGGGCACGACCAGCACAACCGGCAAGGGTGCGATGGACTTTGCTGTGGGGCGGCTCCCAGGTTGCAGCCCTCGGGCACGACCAGCACAACCGGCAAGGGTGCGATGGACTTTGCTGTGGGGCGGCTCCCAGGTTGCAGCCCTCGGGCACGACCAGCACAACCGGCAAGGGTGCGATGGACTTTGCTGTGGGGCGGCTCCCAGGTTGCAGCCCTCGGGCACGACCAGCACAACCGGCAAGGGTGCGATGGACTTTGCTGTGGGGCGGCTCCCAGGTTGCAGCCCTCGGGCACGACCAGCACAACCGGCAAGGGTGCGATGGACTTTGCTGTGGGGCGGCTCCCAGGTTGCAGGCCTCGGGCACGACCAGCACAACCGGCAAGGGTGCGATGGACTTTGCTGTGGGGCGGCTCCCAGGTTGCAGGCCTCGGACACACCCATTGAGATGGCATCTAACCAGGGAATGAACCAGAATGAGATACCAAGTCGACACGCAATCTCAGAACCCGGGACAGACCAAAGGCCAGGGCAAGCAGTGGAAAAGTGTGGTCAGATACTGGACTAAGGTCAATAACCAAAGACAGGAATGCAGAAAGATGGGGTCACTCGGGGCAGTTTGCAGGGGTTCCTAGAGACAGTTGGTTTAAAGGAGTGACAGAGATCAATGGGAGTATGGGGTGCTGGGAAAAAAAGGAACAGAGGAGAGGGTCACTTGAGGCACCAAGGTGCAGGCATCACTAGAGGCACGGGGGTCACAGGAATGGAAATTGGGGTCACTCAGAAGCACTGGAATCAGTGCCTGTGGCTAGGAACACAACTTGTGGCTCGGGCACCCGATGGCTGTGCACCATGTCTCCCGCGTGGGGGGCTCCTTGGCACTGTGCCGCCAGATGCAGTTGGGCTCTTACTTCCACTAGTACAATTTGCGACATGGGAATGTATTTTAGAGATTTGACCTCTTCATCAGCCTCCATGGCTGACAATGGGGGACAAATCCCAAAGCGCATACCCCATCCCCCATACCATATTACTGGGAGGAGGGGTATTTTAGTGCAAAGTTTCAGGAATACAAAGTTCTCTTCATCGGGTATGACGTTAAGCCGGCCATAGACGAAGCGATTTTCTTTCCCTGCAGATACGGGTTCCTCCATTAACACTGAATCCCTCCCGTGCAGCTATTGTTTTCTCCCTGCAGGGGGAGCCACCCCGGCCGGGAGAACACATAGTGATTATGGCTAATGGCTATAGCTGTTGGTAATAATTGCATGAATAATCCGACAGGCTGGTTGTACCCACGTTGATCAATTCAATGGGTACATGGTTTAAATCTCAGCCGGTCCCATCTGAACCAGGGGAGATTCGAACCATCTATGGCTGTCTTTACAAGACCATATACAAAGGAAACCAACACTAAGAAGATACACTCACCGGACACTTTATTAGATCTACCTTGCTAGTAGCGGGTTGGACCCCCTTTTGCCTTCATTCTTGGTGGCATAGATACAACAAGGTGTTGGAAACGTTCCTCAGAGATTTTTCTCCATAGTGACCTGATAACATCACACAGTTGCTGCAGATTTGTCGGATGCCCATCCATGATGCCAATCTCCAGTTCCATCACCTCCCAAAGGTGCTCTATGGGATGAGATGTGGTGAGTGTGGAGGCCATTGGAGGACAGGGACCTCATTGTCCAGTGGTGAGATGATTGGAGCTTTGTGACATGGTGCATTATCCTGCTGGAAGGAGCCATCAGAAGATGGGGACACTGTAGTCATAAAGGGATGGACATGGTCACCAACAATACTCAGGTAGGCCTTGGCGTTTAAACCATGATCAATTTGTACTAAGGGGCCCAAAGCGTGCCAAGAAAATATCCCCCCACATCATTACACCACCACCACCAGCCTGAACCGGTGATACCCCATCCCCCACACCATTACACCCCCACCACCAGCCTGAACCGGTGATATCCCATCCCCCACACCATTACACCCCCACCACCAGCCTGAACCGGTGATACCCCATCCCCCACACCATTACACCCCCACCACCAGCCTGAACCGGTGATACCCCATCCCCCACACCATTACACCCCCACCACCAGCCTGAACCGGTGATACAAGGCAGGATGGATCCATGTGCCAAATTCTGACCCCACCATCTGAATGTCGCAGCTGAAATCCAGACTCATCGGACCAGATAACGTTTTTCCAATCTTCTATTGTCCAATGTTGGTGATCCTGTGCCAATTGTAGCCTCAGTTTCCTGTTCTTAGCTGACAGGAGTGGCACCCGGTGTGGTCTTCTGCTGCTGTAGCCCATCTGCTTCCAGGTTGGATGTGTTGTGTGTTCAGAGATGGTATTCTGCATACCTTGGGTGTAACGAGGGGTTATTTGAGTTACTGTTGCCTTTCTATCATCTGGAACCAGTCTGCCCATTCTCCTCTGACACCAACAAGGCATTTTCCTCCACACAACTGCCGCTCACTGGATATTTTCTCTTTTTCCCACCATTCTCTGTAATCCCGAGAGATGGTTGTGTGTGAAACCCCCAGAAATACTCAGAGCAGCCCGTCTGCCACCAACAACTATGCCACGTTCAAAGTCACCGAGATCCCCTTTCTTCCCCATTCTGATGCTCAATTTGAACTTCAGCAAGTCGTTTTCACCACGTCTAGATGCCTAAATGCATTGAGATGCTGCCGTGTGATTGGCTGATTAGCAATTTGTGTTACCGAGCAACTGAACAGGTGTACCTAATAAAGTGGCCGGTGAGCGTATATAGGCTGCATTGCTGAGCTCTGCTCTTGAAAATGCCAACTTTCTGGCTGCCGCAAAGCTCCAAAGACTTCAACACTTTCTAAGTCTCCGGCACGGATCAGGAGTTCTCTGTCTTCATTTGCTTAGACGGTTTGTTTTGGGTCAGTCATTCAGAAACTCAGACAGTCAGGAAACTAGAATTATGTAAATGTAGATGTAACCCATAACTGGAAGACATTTCGTTTTGATAAAGTGCTGTGTATTATAAACAATTCCTGATCTTTAATAAAATATTGTGTTCACCTTTTTTTTTTTTTAATCCTTATTTACATCTCAGCACTGCTGATCTCCTCCAGTCTCTTTCAGTCATATTCTGTCTCCATGCACTTGATTGCACATCATTGCATTGCGCCGATAGTGACAACAGTGGACCATGCCAGCGCAATGTGCAACTAGACATGCGCACTGCCGAAAAATTTGTTTTTGTTTCATTGTTTTTTTTTTCATAAATTCGTGAATTCGAAAATGTGGGAATTCGAAAATTTGGGAATTTGAAAATTTGAAAATCCGAGAATTCGGAAATCTGAAAATTCTAAAATCTGAAAATAAGAAAGAAAATCCGAAATTTCTAAATAATAACTAACTAATAATAACTATTATATTATAGGTATTGGAATTTCCTTTCAAATTTGGCTGTTAGTGAAAGTAACGAATACGAATTTATCCAAAGTTACGAATTATCCGCAATAACGAATGTCACATTTAAACAAATGGAATGGAACAAATAAATAATAAAAAGTCATTTGTTACGTTCCATTCATTTAGATACGCCATTCATTATTTCAGATTATTCGTAACTTTGGATAAATTTGTTACGTTCACTAACAGCCAAATTTGAAAGGAAATTCCAATAACTATAATTTAATAGTTTAGTAATAGTTAAGTCATTATTAGTTACTTATTTGTTATTAGTTATTTATTTGTTATTATTATTGTTATTATTATTTGTTCTTATTCTTTGTTTTTATTATTATTTGTTATTATTATTTAATGTTATTAGTTAGTTGGCTATTATTTTGGTTATTAGTTAGTTAGTTATTAATTCAGATTTTCGGGTTTTAGAATTTTTCGGATTTTTGTTCCTATTTTCGCAATTTTCGTTCTTTTGAATTTTCAGACTTTCATTCTTATTTTCTGATTTTCGAATTTGCGAATTTTCTGATTTTCTGATTTATTGAATTTCCGAATCTTCGGATTTGCGAAATTTCGAATTTTCAAATTTCCGAATTCTCGAAATTCGTTAAAAAACTAATTCGGAACGAAACGAATTGCACATGCCTACATAGGTGTGCACAGCCTCTTGTATTAGGGTGTGCACCTCAAAGCTTATACACATATGCTTGTGTATATGTAGTTATACTGACGGTGTCAGTAGAGCAGAGATTGGTGTCAATAGGGCACTGGATGGCGTTAGTAGTTTTTATTATTTTTTTTTATTATTATTTTTTATATTTTTATTGTTTACATTTATTTATTTTTTTAGGAGTCCTGTTAGGGGGCTTTGGTGAATTATCAGGGGTCTAAACAGGGGAAATCTGCACCACACAGGGTGATTAGGGTGTGCCCAGGCACACCTGGCACACCCTGTGCGCACGCCTATGCATGCCTACTTGTCATTTCCATCAGGGACGCATGTGACTGGTGACAACACGGGAGCACAGTTGGGAGACAGTTGTCACCCCAATAACAGGAAGGGCCTAAATGAAGGGCTTTTGTGGCAGGATCACCAGGTATACCCACATGGAAGAGAAATATATTTCCAATAATATTGAGAAAAAAAATGAGATATGTGATACCAGACTGCTGGTTGGAAGCTAAACAGCGGGGACCTTGAGTGGAGAGAGAACACGTTTTGCGTTTGACTGCTGGTGATTTGCTGAGTTGCATTTTTATGTTATTTTTGGGGCTTTTCCTTGTAGCTTTTTAACACCTTTTTCTGTCACTTTTTATAAACAGCTTTTTTTTTCTTGGCTTCCCTCAGCCTAGTTCCCCATCAGATCGGGTCTTGAGGTCGGAACGCAAACCCCCCGGACCTCAGTGATCCAAGGCAAGTAGGTGAACCATATAGCCACTGTCCCCAAACCTCAAGACTCGTCCTGAACCCCCCGGACCAAGCAAGCGCACCTCCACTGCCATTTCCATGGTATAGAAGCCTACTGTAGGGGGCAGTATCTGGACAAGGTCATCCAGCGCCTAGGGCAAAGATGCCAAACTATGCCCCCCATCCCCCCTTCATGATGTGCAAGCTTAGGGGATCCTAGACTGAGTCACTTGCTTGTCACAATTACTGCCGTTGTCACCACTGCTGTCAGCCTTGTAACAGAAGGAAGGCGCCCCCATCCCTACAGTAAACCATTGCGCTCAGGGCAGACGCCCCTACCACCCACCCCTTGTCCCGGCCCTGGTAGGGGGCATACAGTAGCTCACAAAAGTAAGTACACCCCTCAGTCACATTTTTGTAAATCTTTTCTTCTATCTTTTCATGTGACAACACTGAAGAAATGACACTTTGCTACAATGTAAAGTAGTGAGTGTACAGCTTGTATAACAGTGTAAATTTGCTGTCCCCTCAAAATAACTCAACACACAGCCATTAATGTCTAAACCGCTGGCAACAAAAGTCAGTACACCCCTAAGTGAAAATGTCCAAATTGGTGAGATCCAAAATGGTGATCTCACACTTCCAGACTACTGGCTATTGGCTATCGATATTTTCCTCAGGATTCCAGATGACATGTGGGAATTAAATAAATGCCTCCCACAGTGTAGTATATTTAAACAGAAAAGGATTTATTGAAAGACAAATGGAAGCTTACATTTAAAAAGGTTAAAAAAGCACATTGAATAAAACAGCGGTGTTACAGACGCCTCTCACGTCACTTCCGGTCCTTTCCTTGCTGCCGGCCACGCCCTACGCGTTACGTCACGTGATTTCAACAGGGGAACCCTGATGAAGTCACGAGGTTTCCCTGATGAAGTCATGTGATGTGACGTAACACGATAGCCAGTGGTCTGGAAGTGTGAGATCACCATCACCAGGGATATCCTTAAGGCTGATTCAGTTCTGTGAGCACTGAGCAGTTGTGTGAAGTTTCAGCATCACTTGTTTTAAGGTTATCGTTTTTGAAGGACTATGTATTTATATATATACAGTGGGGACGGAAAGTATTCAGACCCCCTTAAATTTTTCACTCTTTG
Organism: Lithobates septentrionalis; assembly: GCA_037952835.1. Lineage (NCBI taxonomy): Eukaryota > Metazoa > Chordata > Amphibia > Anura > Ranidae > Lithobates > Lithobates septentrionalis. The sequence goes on from JBBDGP010004431.1 coordinate 18,777, forward strand.
TTATATTGCAGCCATTTGCTAAAATCATTTAAGTTGATTTTTTTCCTCATTAATGTACACACAGCACCCCATATTGTACACACAGTGCCCCATATTGTACACACAGCCCCCCATATTGTACACACAGCACCCCATATTGTACACACAGCCCCCCATATTGTACACACAGCACCCCATTTTGACTGAAAAACACAGAATTGTTGACATTTTTGCAGATTTATTAAAAACGAAAAACTGAAATATCACATGGTCCTAAGTATTCAGACCCTTTGCTCAGTATTTAGTAGAAGCCCCTTTTGATGAGTCTTTTTGGGAAAGATGCAACAAGTTTTTCACACCTGGATTTGGGGATCCTCTGCCATTCCTCCTTGCAGATCCTCTCCAGTTCTGTCAGGGGGGATGGTAAACGTTGGTGGACGGCCATTTTTAGGTCTCTCCAGAGATGCTCAATTTGGTTTAAGTCAGGGCTCTGGCTGGGCCATTCAAGAACAGTCATGGAGTTGTTGTGAAGCCACTCCTTCGTTATTTTAGCTGTGTGCTTAGGGTCATTGTCTTGTTGGAAGGTAAACCTTCGGCCCAGTCTGAGGTCCTGAGCACTCTGGAGAAGGTTTTCGTTCAGGATATCTCTGTACTTGGCCGCATTCGTCTTTCCCTCGATTGCAACGAGTCGTCCTGTCCCTGCAGCTCAAAAACACCCCCACAGCATGATGCTGCCACCACCATGCTTCACTGTTGGGACTGTATTGGACAGGTGATGAGCAGTGCCTGGTTTTCTCCACACATACCGCTTAGAATTAAAGCCAAAAAGTTCTATCTTGGTCTCATCAGACCAGAGAATCTTATTTCTCACCATCTTGGAGTCCTTCAGGTGTTTTTTTTAGCAAACTCCATGCGGCTTTCATGTGTCTTGCACTGAGGAGAGGCTTCCGTCGGGCCACTCTGCCATAAAGCCCCAACTGGTGGAGGGCTGCAGTGATGGTTGGCTTTCTACAACTTTCTCCCATCTCCCGACTGCATCTCTGGAGCTCAGCCACAGTGATCTTTGGGTTCTTCTTTACCTCTCTCACCAAGGCTCTTCTCCCCCGATAGCTCAGTTTGGCCAGACGGCCAGCTCTAGGAAGGGTTCTGGTCGTCCCAAACGTCTTCCATTTAAGGATTATGGAGGCCACTGTGCTCTTAGGAACCTTAAGTGCAGCAGAAATTTTTTCGTAACCTTGGCCAGATCTGTGCCTTGCCACAATTCTGTCTCTGAGCTCTTCAGGCAGTTCCTTTTGACCTCATGATTCTCATTTGCTCTGACATGCACTGTGAGCTGTAAGGTCTTATATAGACAGGTGTGGGGCTTTCCTAATCAAGTCCAATCAGTATAATCAAACACAGCTGGACTCAAATGAAGGTGTGGAACCATCTCAAGGATGATCAGAAGAAATGGACAGCACCTGAGTTATATATATGAGTGTCACAGCAAAGGGTCTGAATACTTAGGAGCATGTGATATTTCAGTTTTTCTTTTTTAATAAATCTGCAAAAATGTCAACAATTCTGTGTTTTTCTGTCAATATGGGGTGCTGTGTGTACAATATGGGGTGCTGTGTGTACAATATGGGGTGCTGTGTGTACAATATGGGGGGCTGTGTGTACAATATGGGGTGCTGTGTGTACAATATGGGGTGCTGTGTGTACAATATGGGGTGCTGTGTGTACAATATGGGGGGCTGTGTGTACAATATGGGGAGCTGTGTGTACAATATGGGGTGCTGTGTGTACAATATGGGGTGCTGTGTGTACAATATGGGGGGCTGTGTGTACAATATGGGGTGCTGTGTGTACAATATGGGGTGCTGTGTGTACAATATGGGGTGCTGTGTGTACAATATGGGGTGCTGTGTGTACATTAATGAGGAAAAAAATAAACTTAAATGATTTTAGCAAATGGCTGCAATATAACAAAGAGTGAAAACTTAAAGGGGGTCTGAATACTTTCCGTCCCTACTGTGTATATATATATAATCACATTCACTTACTGTTTATGTTGAGAAATTGCGCTGATCCCTATATACACATGCTGGGAACCTGAAGCAGGAACTCCTGCAGACTGTCGGTTCAGAGTGAGGGAGGCTGCTCCTGCTCCTGCTCCCATTGTTAGCGACCTAATTTTTGACTGACCCCCAGGATGAAAACGTATCTACAGCCCTGATAATACTACGTAACCACTTAGTGAATGTCTGGTATTATTCCAAGGGACAAACACCTGCTGAGAGCCTATAGCAATACAATTAAAGGGGATTATGGGATGGAATGTAGAGGCAATGGCCATGGTGGTTCAGGAGCTTAATCTCCTCCAAGAAGGTCATGTGACTGCACAGAACCAACTCCATTTTTACAGTAATAGGGGATTATGGGAGGGAACGGCAACATAGTGGCTCAGCAGTTTTTGCCCTCCTGTAGGATTTCCACACAGAATGAAACCCATTTTATAGACATGTACATTGAACAATCATCTGGTTGGTTGCCCTGTTTGCACCCAATGCACTAAGTGTTCTGGGGAAAGAAATGTTTTTTTGTATAGGATTGTATGTTAAGCCATCAGATGATTTATTACAAAAGTGTAGTTCACCTAGTTTTGGGTATCATCCCTGTACATATTGTAACCTCCTATGTCTCCTATAGATGGGACTTTTTTAGAGCAACCAAAAATATCCCTAAAATCTTAGTTGTATAAAATCATATATATTTATTAAGACTTTTTTTAAAAAGTGTCATCTAACCCATCAGGTCATAAAACATTGATAGCTTTCCAACGAGAACCAAGTAAATATGGTGGAGTAATAGGCGCTTGCTGGGTGGTACTCCCCAAAACCCTTAGTGACTGCACATGGCTGACGTTTCGATTGCAGCATGTTTAAAAAACAGTTAAAGAGAAGATCCAGTTCCCCCCCCCCCCCCCACCAAAAATCAAAAGTCAGCAGCTACACACACTGTATCTGCACACTGTATCTGCTGACTTTTAATATAAGGACCAAGGGCCGGTGCTACCACTAGGCAAACTAGGCAGCCGCCTAGGGTCACTGGTGTTCCAACTCTCTTCTCTCTTCAGCAAGCAACTAAGTCTCAGCATCAGCAGGCAGCCGCCGCTCCGTTTGCACATAGTGTCAGAGGCGCAGCGACGGCAGAGGACTGTGTCTGTGTCCCGACTCCCGAATGAATGGAAGCAAGCCAAAATGCATTGATGGGCACTAGTGAGGCTGCATTTGATGGGCACTAGTGAGACTGCATTTGATGGGCACTGGTGAGACTGCATTTGATGGGCATTGGTAGGCTGCATTTGATGATCACTGGTGAGGCTGCATTTTATGGGCACTAGTGAGGCTGCATTTAATGGGCACTGGTAGTCTGCATTTGATGAGCGCTGGTAGGCTGCATTTGATGGGCACTGGTGAGGCTGCATTTGATGGGCACTGGTGAGGCTGCATTTGATGGGCACTGGTGAGGCTGCATATGATGGGCACTGGTGAGGCTGCATTTGATGGGCGATGGTGAGGCTGCATTAGATGGGCGCTGGTAAGGCTGCATTAGATGGGCGCTGGTAAGGCTGCATTTGATGGGCACTGGTGAGGCTGCATTAGATGGGCGCTGGTAAGGCTGCATTAGATGGGCGCTGGTAAGGCTGCATTTGATGGGTACTGGTGAGGCTGCATATGATGGGCACTGGTGAGGCTGCATTTGATGGGCGCTGGTAAGCTGCATTTGATGGGCACTGGTGAGGCTGCATTTGATGGGCGCTGAGGAGGCTGCATTTGATAGGCGCTGGTAGGCTGCATTTGATGGGTGCTGGTGAGGCTGAATTTGATGGGCACTGGTGAGGCTGCATTTTATGGGCGCTGGTGAGGCTGCATTTGATGAGCACTGGTGAGGCTGCATTTGATGGGCACTGGTGAGGCTGCATTTGATGGCCACTGGTGAGGCTGGATTTGATGGGCACAGGTGAGGCTGGATTTGATGGGCACTGGTGAGGCTGGATTTGATCGGCACTGGTGGGCTGCATTTGATGGGCACTGGTGAGGCTGCATTTGATGGGCGCTGGTGAGGCTGCATTTGATGGGTGCTGGTGAGGCTGCATTTGATGGGCACTGGTGGGCTGCATTTGATGGGTGCTTCATTAAAAAGGTGGGGTATACATGGGCAGGGCAAAGGGCGTGGAGTAGGTGTGGAGCCATGGGGGGGCAGCAAAATTAGGTTTTGCCTAGGGTGTCAAAAATCCTTGCACCAGCCCTGATAAGGACACTTTCTTGTCCTGGAATCCAGCGATGTCGGCACCCCAGCTGATGTCTCCATCGGCTCTCGGGTGCTGCCACGACCATAGCCTGTAAAGGGAAACTGGCAGTGAAGGCTGGCGGCTTCCCAGCTGGTTACCTACTGCGCATGTGCGAAGTGCGCTGCACTTTGTGAATGGCCCGGTGGTGGGGGAAAGAGAATGGAGGGGGATCTCATTGCACCTCGCTGCAACCAGGCCCCCCGGGAGTGGGAACGGGTATCTATCAAAACCAGGTACCCATTCCCCCCTCCCCCCGAAAAGCGCCAAATGTGGCAGATAAGCAGAGTTTCCACTTTTGGGTGGAGCTTCACTTTAAGGACTGCCCCATAACAGATATACTGCTACAGGGCGGCCCTCCTATGCCCCCTGATTCTGCACTGCCTCCTTGGGCGCCCTTGCGCATGCCACTGATGGGCTACTTCTCCTGTGATTACCCAGAGCAGAAGCCAATCTGCAGGTGCCGGGCAATGTTTTTCTGCCAGCACCCACCGATCGCCAGGCAGAGACACAGAATGCAGCTCTCCCTATGCAAACAAGGCAGAGCTCCGTTCTGAAAGGGGGAAAGGGATTGATTTTGTGTCCCTGCAAAGCAGGGACTAAAATCCATCACTTCCCTCAGTAAAAGCAGCACATACAGTACATACAAACACTGGCTAGGCACACAGTTAACCCTTTGATCTGCCCCTAGATGTTTAACCCCTTCCCAGCCAGTGGCATTAGTACAGTGACAGTGCATATTTTTAGCACTGATCACTGTATTGGTGTCACTGGCCCCCAAAAAAATGTCACTTAATGTCAGATTGTCCAGTGCAATATCGCAGTCCCACTATAGGTCGCCGATCGCCGCCATAACTAGTATAAAAACAAATTACCGTATATACTGGAGTATAAGTCGAATTTTTCAGCACATTTTTTTGTGCTGAAAGTGCCTCCCTCACTTATACTTGAGTCAAGCACTTTTCTGCAGCAAACAATTTCATTTTCCGAACCGATTTTGGGGCCCCGTATCTCAGGGCCACTTGGTGCTAGGAACCCCAAATTTGGTGTGCAAACCCAGTGGAACTGGCACCACAACATATCCAAAGCTGACGTTCCTAGCACTAAGTGGCCCCGAGATACGGGGCCCCAAAATCGGTTCGGAAAATGTCATTCTCTGCTGCAGAAAAGTGCTTGACATTTTCTGAACCGAATTTGGGGCCCCATATCTCAGGGCCATTTGGTGCTAGGAACCCCAAATTTGGTGTGCAAACCCAGTGGAACTGGTACCATAACATATCCAAAGCTGGGGTTCCTAGCACCAAGTGGCCCTGAGATACGGGGCCCCAAAACAGGTTCGGAAAATGTCATTCTCTGCTGCAGAAAAGTGCTTGACATTTTCTGAACTGATTTTTGGGGCCTTGTATCTCGGGGCCACTTGGTGCTAGAAACCCCAGCTTTGGAAATTTTATGGTGCTAGTTTCACTGGGTTTGCACACAAAATTTGGGGTTTGTAGCACTAAGTGGCCCCAAGATACAGGGCCCCAAATTCGGTCAACTGTGTCCATCTGCAGCAATGTCATTTCGGGACCCTTTGGGTTCAGAGACCCCAAATTTTGGCTGCAGCTAGGGGGCATCTAGGAACCCTTAACTACCGAGTTTGAAGTTCAGGGGACATATGGCTGCAAATGGGCACAGTGAGGCATGCAAATGGGCACATGATGCTGCAAATGGGCATTGTTGACCCTCTTTTCCACTTACAGTAGCTGTGCATTTCTCACCCTCGTCTTATACTCGGGTCAATACGTTTTTCCCTTTTTTTTTTGTGGTAAATTAGGGCCTCGACTTAGTGCCGGTTCACACTACCGCGACTTGGGATCCGACTTGTCAGACCTCAAGTCGCCCCAAGTCGCTTGACATCTGAAAGTCCATGTAAGTGAATGAGAGCCGTCTATATGTACGCTACTGAAGTCGCTCCGACTTCAGAAAAGGTCCCTGTACTACTTCAAGGCGACTTGTAGGCGACTTGTACCCATTGATTTCAATGGAAGTCGCCTACAAGTCGGATCATGGTCTATAGTGAAGCGACTTCACAGGAAGAGAAGATGGTTTTTTCAAGCAAACCCCTCCCTCCCCCAGAGCTGATTGTTGTTTGATTGGCCACTGGAAAGTTTCCTGTACTGGAGGCGACTTGAAGTCGCCTTGTAAGTCGCCCCAAGTCGCCCCAAGTCGCGCTGTCGTGTCGCCCTCAGGTCGTGTCCAGGTCGCCTCACAAAGTCGCGGCCAGAGTCGTGTTGCCCCTGTGTGAACCGGCGCTTAGGCCCCTTTCACACTTATACGACTTGTCCCACGATTTTGTACTGCAAAATCGTATGACAAGTCATTCTTCATGATTTTCAATGACTACCATTCATATTGGCACGACTTTAAGTCGTGCCGACTTGAAAGTAGTCCCTGCACTACTTTGGTCCAACTTCTATGCGAGTTGTACTCCATAGACCTCAATGTTAAACCCTGAAGTAGCATGCAAGTCGTGCCTGAAAAATATATAGACACGACTTCAGCACGACTTTGTAAGCACAAGCCTGGCTCCCTGATCGGGAAAGGAAAACTTTTTTTTCCTTTCCCGATGAGCGACAGGCAGTGCTGACAGCTGTCTGGTATGAATCCAGAAGGGGAACTCCACGCCAAGTTTTAAATGAAAAAAACGGCGTGGGTTCCCCCCAGGGGCATACCAGGCCCTTAGGTCTGGTATGGATCTAAGGGGAACCCCCTACGCCGAAAAATCGGCGTGGGGTCCCCCCCAAAATCCATACCAGACCCTTATCCGAGCATGCAGCCAGGCCGGTCAGGAATGGGGGTGGGGACGAGCGAGCGCCCCCCCTCCTGGACCGTACCAGGCCGCATGCCCTCAACATGGGGGGTGGGTGCTTTAGGGCATGGGGGGCACCCTGCCGGCCCCCCCACCCCAAAGCACCTTGTCCCCATGTTGATGAGGACAAGGGCCTCTTCCCGACAACCGTGGCCGTTGGTTGTCGGGGTCTGCAGGCGGGGGGCTTATCGGAATCCGGGAGCCCCCTTTAATAAGGGAGCCCCCAGATCCCGGCCCCCCACCCTATGTGAATGAGTATGGGGTACATGGTACCCTTACCCATTCACCTAGAGAAAAAAGCGTCAATAAAAAACACAGTACACAGGTTTTTAAAATAATTTATTAGGCAGCTCCGGGATCTTCTTCCGACTTCGGGGGTCTCTCCGCCGTCTCCTCCCGGTGTCCGCATCTTCTGCCGGCTCCTCCGCTATCTTCTGCAGCTCAATTGCTAGCGGTGGTCCGGACTTCTGCCTTCTGCCTTCTTCTTTTCTTCCAGAGATGTTGACACGACGCTCTCTCCAGCTGGAATGGTCTCTGAACGCTCCGCAACAGACTTTTATAGGCGGTGACCCCGCCCCCCTATGAGGTCACTGTCCCGGGGCATGCTGGGACTGTGCCGTCATAAGGGGGCGTGGTTATCACCCGGTGACCACGCCTCCTAAAACGTCACAGTCCCAGCATGCCATGGGACTGTGACGGCATAAGGGGGCGGGGTCACCGCCTATATAAGTCCGTTGCGGAGTGCACAGAGACCATTCTGGCTGGAGAGAGCGTCGTGTCAACATCTCTGGAAGAGAAGAGGGAAGAAGACGATCCAGAAGTCCGGACCACCGCTGGCAAAAGAGCGCCAGAAGATAGCGGTGGAGCCGGCAGAAGATGCGGACACCGGGTGAAGACGCCGGAGAGACCCCCGAAGTCGGAAGAGGACCCCCGAAGTCGGAAGAAGATTCCGGAGCTGCCTAATAAATTATTTTAAAAACCTGTGTACTGTGTTTTTTATTGACGCTTTTTTCCCTAGGTGAATGGGTAGGGGTACCATGTACCCCATATTTATTCACATAGGGTGGGGGGCCGGGATCTGGGGGCCCCCTTATTAAAGGGGGCTCCCAGATTCCGATAAGCCCCCTGCCCGCAGACCCCGACAACCAACGGCCAGGGTTGTAGGGAAGAGGCCCTTGTCCTCATCAACATGGGGACAAGGTGCTTTGGGGTGGGGGGGCCGGCAGGGTGCCCCCCATGCCCTAAAGCACCCACCCCCCCATGTTGAGGGCATGCGGCCTGGCACGGTCCAGGAGGGGGGGGGCGCTAGCTCGTCCCCACCCCCATTCCTGGCCGGCCGGGCTGCGTGCTCGGATAAGGGTCTCGTATGGATTTTGGGGGGACCCCCACGCCGATTTTTCGGCGTAGGGGGTTCCCCTTACAATCCATACCAGACCTAAGGGCCTGGTATGCCCCTGGGGGGGAACCCACGCCAATTTTTTTATTTAAAACTTGGCGTGGAGTTCCCCCTTATGAGTCATACCAACTACTGTATGTTTTCATTTGTTAATGCCAAAAACGTGGCAAAGTAGTACTGCTCCCAAATCGCGGTAAAATCACGGCAAATCGCGGCAAAATCGCGGCCGCGAAATCGCGGTAAAATCGTGCGACTTTGAAGTCGTATAAGTGTGAAAGGAGCCTTATACTCGAGTATATACGGTATTAAATAAATAAAAATGCCACTATATATATCCAATAGTTTGTAGACGCGATAACTTTTGTGCAAACCAATCAATATACACTTATTGGAATTTTTTTTACCATAAATATGTAGCAGAATACATATCATCCTAAATTGATGAAGAAATTTGATTTTTTACATTTTTTTAATTGGATGTTTTCTAGCAGAAAGTAAAAAATATTGGGTTTTTTTTTCAAAATTGTTGTTCTTTTTTTGTTTATAGCGCAAAAAATAAAAACCGCAGAGGTGATCAAATACCAGGCGGAAAAATCGGACACTAAGTGACACTTTTTTGGGACCAGTGACACCATTACAATGATCAGTGCTAAAAAAAATGCACTGTCACTGTACTAATGACACTGGCTGGGAAAGGGTTAACATCGGGCAATCAAAGGGTTAAGTGTGCTCCTAGAGAGTGCTTACTAACTGTGGGGGGGAGGGTGCTTTGACTGGGGGGGAAGACTGAGATCCATGTTTTTGCTTAGCAGAGACACAAGATCTCCATCTTCCCCTCTCACAGAACGGCGGTCTGCCCTGTTTACAAAGGCAGATCGTCATTCTGCCTCTCCTGAGAACGATCGGCAGGGTCCCGACGGACATCGCTTCCGCCAGACCCGCTGATTGGCTCCCGCTGTGTCCAATCACAGCGGGAACGGGTCACCGGCGGCGCAGGCGCGTACCCTAGACCCAGCGCACGAAATCACATACAAGTACTCAATTTCGCGGAGAAGGGCCGCCCTGCCTCAGTATACAGTATCTGTGTGGGGCGGTCCATAAGCGGTTAAAGTGGGCAAAACTTTTTTTTAAATCTTGTAGAGTAAGGGAGGGTTAAAACCCCTGTCAGCCCCCCACTTCTGTCCAATTGGAGAGATTTCCCTTCACTTCCTGTTCCATAGCCAGAACAGGAAGTGAGAGGAAATCCCTCCAAAGTGAGAACTAGTGTCCCCACTGGAAGATTTCCCCTCTATTCCTGTTGTGGTGACACAACAGGAATATGTGGTGCTTTTCACTCTCTCAGATAATGGAAAACAAAACACATAGAGAGGGTGAATCTCCCTAATGGGGGACTGTAGTGGGTGGAGCCGGCTGGGCCCCTCCCACAGCTCTGCTCCCTCTTCTTGGGCATGTTGACTGGTCTTGTCTCCACCCCTCTCCTGTCGTTTTCTATAGTGGGCGGAGCCTGCGGGGCCCCTCCCACAGCTCTGCTCCCTCTTCTTGGGCGTAATGACTGGTCTTATCTCCGCCCCCTCCTGTAGTTTTCTGTAGTGGGTGGAGCCTGCTGGGCCCTTCCCACAGCTCTGCTCTCTCTCCTTCTGCAGGGGGACTGGTCTTGTCTCCGCCCCCCCTCCTGCTGTTGCCTGTAGTGGGTGGAGCTTGCTGGGCCCCTCCCACATCTCTGCTCTCCTTGTGCAGGGTGATCGGTCTTGTCTCCGCCCCCTTCTGTAGCTTTCTATGGTGGGTGGAGGCTGCTAGGCCCCTCCCACAGCTCTGCACTCTGCACAGGCCATGTACAGCACAGTGATGATGTCACAGGTGATATCTGGGTTCTCATGGGGGCTGAATACAAATATCCCCCCACACTTTTCACAGATTTATTTGTAAAAAAAAATTTGAAAACCATTTATCATTTTAATTCCACTTCACAATTATGTGCCACTTTGTGTTGGTCTATCACATAAAATACATTTACGGTTTTGGTTGACAAAATGTGGAAAATGTCAAGGGGTATGAATACTTTTTCAAGGCACTGTACATAGAGCGGCTCATATGACTTGTGTTGACTACACATCCTCTAAGTGAGGGGGGAAAAAAAGAGAAATAAGAAAAAGAAAGAAAGAAAGAAAGAAAGAAAGAAAGAAAGAAAGAAAGAAAGAAAGAAAGAAAGAAAGAAAGAAAGAAAGAAAGAAAGAAAGAGAGAAAGAGAAAGAAAAAGAGAGAAAGAAAAAAAGAGAGAAAGAAAGAAAGAAAGAAAGAAAGAAAGAAAGAAAGAAAGAAAGAAAGAGAGAAAGAATAAAGGAAAGAAAGAAAGAAAGAAAGAGAGAGAGAAAGAAAGAGAGAGAAAGAAAGAAAGAGAGAGAAAGAAAGAAAGAAAGAAAGAAAGAAAGAAAGAAAGAAAGAAAGAAAGAAAGAAAGAAAGAAAGAAAGAAAGAGAAAGAGAAAAAGAAAGAAAGAAAGAAAGAGAAAGAGAAAGAGAAAGAGAGAAAGAATAAAGGAAAGAGAAAGAAAGAAAGAAAGAAAGAAAGAAAGAAAGAAAGAAAGAAAGAAAGAAAGAAAGAGAAAGAGAGAGAAAGAAAGAAAGAGAGAGAAAGAGAGAGAAAGAAAGAAAGAGAGAAAGAAAGAGAGAAAGAGAGAAAGAAAGAGTGAAAGAGAGAAAGAGAGAAAGAAAGAAAGAGAAAGAAAGAAAGAAAGAAAGAAAGAAAGAAAGAAAGAAAGAAAGAAAGAAAGAAAGAAAGAAAGAAAGAAAAAAGAAAGAAAGAAAGAGAAAGAAAGAAAAGAAAGAAGGAAAATGAAATAAGAAACAAGATAAACTTGGAGATTGGTTTCCTCTTCATGGATTGCCTCTACAGACCTTGAGGACCTCTCCTGAGCCCAGCGCTCGGCCCCCAGGACAATAGCACTCATCTCTTTTCTTCCTCGGTTGTAAAAGTGAACAGCAGGTGGATCAGGAATCCTGGAAGCAGAAGGGAGGGATTACAAAGACTAAACTCATTTAGACCGTCTTCTCTTCCATCAGTCAGAGAAAGGAAGGAGGAGGAGGAGGAGTCGGAGGACAGGGACAGCCACAGCACGCCAACTGAGAGATGTTTGTCCAGCACCGGCTTCTAAGGACCGAGGCAGATCGGGGAGACGACGACATCGCCCGCAACTGGTTGACTTTAGGGCCATGTGCCAAAGGCAGGAGGCATCGTTCCTCATCCTGAAACTGCTCCTTACAAACACAGCCGTTCCCCCTTCTCTAGGTGAGCGATTGGAAGTTCTCGAAACACAACGACGTCAGGATTACAAACAGAACGTCGAGACGCTCTCTGGACACGGAATGTTCAGAAACTTTGAGTATTCCGAATAGAACGTTGAGACTCACTGTGGGTTTCTAAATAAAACGTTGGGACATTTTCCGGACTTCTAAATAGAATGTTGAGACTCTTTCTGGATTTCTACAAAGAATGTTGGGACACTCCGTGGACTTCTAACTAGAACGGTGGGACAATTTCTGGACTCCTAACTAGAACGGAGGGACAATTTCTGAACTCCTAACTAGAACGGAGGGACAATTTCTAGACTTCTAACTAGAATTGTGGGACAATTTCTGGACTCCTAACTAGAACAGTGGGGCACTCTCTGGACTGCTCACTAAAACATTGGGACACTTTCTGGATTTCTAACTACAACACTGAAACACTTTTTAGATCTCTAAACAGAACATTGGGACACACTCTGAACTTCTAACTGGAACATTGGGAAACTTTCTGGATTTCTAAATAGAACGTTGGGACCCTCTCTGGACTTCTAACTAGAACATTGGGAAACTTTCTGGATTTCTAAATAGAACGTTGGGACCCTCTCTGGACTTCTAACTAGAACATTGGGAAACTTTCTGGATTTCTAAACAGAACATTGGGACGCCCTCTGGACTTCTAACTCGAACACTGGGTCACTCTCTGGACTTCTAACTAAAATGTTGGGGCACTTTCTGGATTTCTAACTTGAATGTTGGGACACTCTCTGGACTTCGAACTAGAACATTGGGACACCTTCTGGATTTCCAAATAGAACATTGGGACAATCTGTATTTCTAACGAGAACTTTGGGCCATTCTCTGGACTTCTAACTAGAACGTTGGGACACTCTTTGGATTTCTCAATAGATCATTGGGACACGCTCTGGATCTCCAAATGGAACATTGGGACACTCTCTGGATTTTAAAATAGAATTTTGAGATACTCTCTGGATTTGTAATATAGGGACGCTTTCAGAATTCCCAGAGCAGGGAACCCCCCCCTCAGAATCCAGAGATCTTTGGAGACCTACAAACATGGATCATTCAGCCCAAAGGACAGTGAAGGCCATCCATTAGAACTCATTGTAACAAAGTATAGAAAGAGCTTGTTCAAGGTTTAAACAAAGAAGCTGAGATGTTGCGCTTGTCACCACAGATGATGTGTGGGGGTAAGTGAGACAAAGGAGGCGGGGGGGGGGGGGGGGGCCCAGATGGCTTGTCCTGAAAGCTAAAGGGACCAGTTGAGCACCATGACTCTGGAAAAGATCCTGCAAGCCGCCAGGCAGGGGGACCTGGAGAGCCTGAGGAAGCTTCACGCGGAGGGCAAGCTGCTTCCAGGTCTCAAGGATCCCATGGGTGCCTCTGTAGTCCATCACGCCGCCCGCGGAGGCAAAGTGAGCTGCTTGCGTTTTTTGGTGGATGATGTGCAATTGGAAGGCAACGGCCGTGCCAGGAATGGGGCAACTCCAGCGCATGACGCGGCCGCAACGGGCAACCTGGCCTGCCTGCAATGGCTGCTCACCCAGGGAGGATGTGACTTTGAGGTAGGTGAAGATCTTGTCCTGAGTCAGGTGACTCACTTGATGGATCTGTTTACACTCTTTATTATTCTTCCTTGACACTTTGTTTCTACATCTTATGTATTTATTATGTTACATTTGCACTTTTTTTATGATAACATCCATTTTAATTTGTAGAAAGTAGCAGAATCCTTAATCCTTGTTTTTTTTTTGTTTTATTTTTTGTTTTTTAAGCAGGACTGTTTTCCCTTGTATCCCCCTGTGTATAAATATCATCTGTGACTTTGTATCTGTAGACTTCATGCAGTCACAGGTGAAATAATTAGTGTGGATCTCTTAGGCTCCATTCACACCTGTGCGACGTGTCAATGCGACTTTGGACACATAAAGTCTCATGACAAGTCGCAGCCCCATGTGTTTCAATAGAAGCCATTCAAATCCATGCAACTTAAAGTTGCAGCCACTTTAAAAAGTCGCACTACTTGAGTGCCATAGACTGCAATGTAAATTCTCAAACATTGCATCTTAAAGTGATTCCAAAGGTTTCTTCTCAAACCTTCTGTGGGCAGCAGTCCCCCAGCTCCCCCCCCCAATACTTACGTGAGCCCCATCTCGATCCAGCAATGTGCACAAGAGCCTCGGTTCTCCCAGGACTCCCCCTTTTAATTGGCTGAGACAGCAGTGGTAGCCATTGGCTGTCAATTACAGCCATTGAGCCAATGAGGAGAGAGAGAGAGAGAGGGGCGGAGCCGAGCCACGGCTCTGTGTGTGAATGGATACGCAAAGCCACGGCTGCTTGCTCTATGAACTCAGTGAATGAATTTGACAAGCAGTGCTTTTCAAACTCTGCACTTCGAGCTGCGAAGCAAAGCATCTGGGGCCATGGCATGTATAGAGCCCTGGCCCATTTTTACCCCCCCCCCCCCCGCCGCCTGTCTGAAAGAGTCCAACGTAGGAAGCGCAAGGGCCTGCCTGACTGGATACAAATTGACATCTTGCCACCCTCCGGCCCTTTAAGAGAATGTGAGGTGGGGCGGTCTGGCCACACCTGCCAACGCGTTTCACTCTGCCCCAGAAGCTTGATCGTGGGGCATAAATTGGGGAAAATAAAATAAGCTGGTTGGTTAATAATGGTCACATGGTTTTTATTTTTATGACTCGTGGTAGAGGACTTGTTGGCTCACTCCTCTCAAGGTGGTGCCTATTAAGCAAACCCTTCTGCAGTATTCCCAGAAGTCTACATTAAGATGCAAGTCAGATTTTAGGCACCCACTGCAATAGGAATTTCAGTTTTGGTGACATACCCCCCAAAGGGTTAAATACTTTTAAAGGGATGCTGACAATGCAACTTTCTTCACTAGAACACTGAGAGTGCACCATGTGATTGAAATAAACTAGCCCCCCCCCCATTCAGAATCAGTCTGCAATCAGGGCCAGGTCTAGGGGGGTGCTGGGGTGGGCTGAGCCCCCCCCCCAGATCTCATTCATGCACCCCTAGGACCAGTGACATTGGTGAGGGGCTGGGGAGCACTCGGTAATAAAGAGTCAGCATTGGTGCACAGTGCCCGGCCCCCATCTTCTGCAACACATCATTCGTTTCCATTTGATGGAGGAGACTCTAATGTGAAGGGGGGCTCTGATGTGATGGGGAGAATCTGGTGTGAAGTGGGACCCTGAGGTGAAAAAATGACCCTGGTGTAAAGAAGGGTTCTAATGTGATGAGGGGTCTCTAATGTGTAGGGGGGCTCTGATGTGATGAGGGGACTCTAATGTGTAGGAGGAAGATCGAAGCTCCTCACTAGTGATAGGGCGAACACCCCTCGGTTCAGTTTGCACCAAACATGAAAAAAGTTTGAACCTGAACCGCAAACCCTATTATCTATGGGACCCGAACTTAAAAAACCATAAGTCCCCATTTTGAGGGCTTATTCAGAAGTTATTGACCAAAAAAACAAGGTATGGGGACCCAGTTACTGCTCTGGGGGACGTGTATGAATGCAAACTTTTTTTTAAAAAAAAAAAGATGATTTTTAAAGGAGCAGTGATGATAATGATGCTTAAAGTGAAACAATAAAAATGAAAAATTCCTTATATATATAATATAGTGCCTGGGGTGTCCCCTTAGTTTGCCTGTAAAGTGGCGCATCTGTACTGTGTATAGAACCTGCTGCAGCAAAACTGACATTTATAAAGAAAACAAAATTACATTTAAATTGATTTTCCTGGCTGCAAGCTTTCTTGAAAAAAAAAAAAAAAACATTGCCGGCAATACAAAAATGTGAAAAAAAATGGCGAACAGCGTGAAGGTTCCCCCCAATTCATACCAGGCTCTTTGGGTCTAGTATGGATTTTAAGGGGAATCCCACGTCAAATTAAAAAAAAACGGCGTGGGCTCCCCCCCCCAAAAAAAAATCCATACCTTTTAGGCCTGGCATGAAATTTGAGGGGAACTTCCACATACATTTTTTTTGTAAAAATGGCATGCGGTCCCCCCCAAAAATCCATACCAGACCCTTATCAGAGCATGCAGCCTGGCAGGTCAGTAAAGGGGGGAGAGCAAACGCCCCCCCCCTCCCCCGAACATACCAGGCTACATACCCTCACCTCAAAGCACCTTGTCCCCATGTTGATGGGGACAAGGGCCTCTTCCCCACAACCCTGGGCAGTGGTTGATGCTTGGCCCGTTTGCCTATCACTACTCATCACTTTGATCTTCAGATGAATGGAACAGAGTAACTACAAAAGTAACAATGTTACTGTGTATCTCTCTCACCTATGAACAATGTTTACAAACAATATTACTGTGTATCTCTCTATCTCCTGTCTGACCAATGTTTATAAACAATGTTACTTTGTATCCCTCTATCTCCCATCTGAAGAATGTTTATAAACAATGTTACTTTGTATCCCTCTATCTCACCTAGGATCATTGTTTATAAACAATGTTACTTTGCATCTCTCAATCTCCCACCTGAACAATGTTTATAAACAGTTACTTTGTATCTCTCTAGCTCGCCTATGAACAATGTTTACAAACAATGTTACTGTGTATCTCTCTATCTCCTGTCTGACTAATGTTTGTAAACAATGTTACTTTGCATCTCTCTGCAAAAGTGGAATTACTCTTTAAATACTGCTAATCTAACCTCCTCCTATTTTCGTTTTGGATAAAGAAAAGAAGGACTAAAACCTGTCAGGTTATTTATTGATGTTTTTAGCTGTCTGTGTCCTGCTAGGGACATTTCCTTCCACTTCCTGGCATGGGGAAACAACAGGAAGTGAGAGGAAATCTCCCCCAAAGTCAGAGTATTTAGTTATCTACAGAAGATTTGTCCCTCACCACTCTTTCTTATGATAAAATGTGCGTTTCCACTCACTCTTTTGGGGAGATTTACTAAAAATGGAGAGTGAAAAGTCTGGTGCAGCTCTGCATAGTAACCAATCAGCTTCCAGGTTTTTATTGTCAAAGCAAACTGAAGTTATAAGCCGATTGGCTGCCATGTACAGCTGCACCAGATTCTCGGTGCTCCAGGGTTAGCAAATCTCCCCCAAAGGGAGGGTTTTGGTGACAACAATGGTCCCCAGGGCAAAGAGGGGGGTGAATCTTCAAGGTGGGGGACACGGACCACAGAAAAAAAAGTTTATCCAAAACGCTATCCAAAACTTTAGAAAAAAAAAGGTTTTGGCATTACATACACTTTAAGGCACTCGGGCCTTAATAAAAGTGCACAGCACAGTCACCCAGACATGTTTCAGACATTGGGGGAGATTGGTAAAGTGTATCTAAAGGGACACGGGCTTCTTCCCCACCTCTGTGTGCCCCATAAATGAGGGAGGGGTAATATAAAGTAAGGGGGACTTATGGTGGAATCTCAAAAGCCCCCTTTATAATAAGAGGGTGACCAGAAATCCACCCCATCCTAGAGGGATGAGTACCGGGGGAGGGGGGGGGGGGCACATTAGTACCACTTACCCATTCCCAGAGTTAGGTAACAGTTAATTAATAATCATTAATTATAAATGTTGTCAGAAGCAGATTCCGGGCCTCAGTCACAGTATCCAGCAATGTATCCATCAATTAAGTCATCCAGCGATCTGTTCATACCGCACTCCTGCCACTAAATGAAAGATCGCTGGCTGCGGTCATTTAAAGTGTTACTACACCCACAACAGTAAAATCTGTCTATACAAGCATGCTTGTTATACTCACTGTGGAACCTAAGGGGTTAATCCTCTGCATTGTTTAAAAAAAGCTGTTTGATCCTGTCTTCTCTGATCCTTCCGTTCTTCCACTGTCCCTAATATATTACCTGATAATGCAGAGCCAGGGGACAGGCTGCCCATGCTCAGTCTGGTGTGTATTGCTAGAGAGTTTTTTGTTTTTTTTTCTTGGGAGGGTGCATGTGATCAACACAGGGCCAATCAGCACTGTCCAGACAGAGGGTCAGGGGTCCTGCATCCTAATAGAACAATCAGTGCAAAATGAAAAGTCCTCCTACAAGCTTTAACTAGACGCTGATATAACTATATACAGTGGGGAAATGTTGGTCTATTCTGACCACAGCACTTTCTCCCAATCCTTCTCTGAATCAAAATTTAGCTCTTTGGCATTAACTCGAATTGCTGTGTTTGGAGGAAGAAAAATGCTGACTATGACCCGAAGAACACCATCCCTACAGTCACACATCATCCCTACAGTCACACGGAGGTGGGAACATGATGCTTCGGGGCTGTTTCTCTTCTAAAGGTACAGGCCGACTTTGCCGTATTGAAAGGCTAATGGACGGGGCCATGTATTGTAAAATCTTGGATGAGAACCTTCTTCCCTCAGCCAGAACACTGAAGATGGGTCATGGATGGGTCTTCCAGAATGACAATGACCCAAAACATACCGCCAAGGCAACAAAGGAGGGGCTCAAGAAGAAGCACATTAAGGTCATGGAGTGGCCTAGCCAGTCTCCAGACCTTAATCCTATAGAAAATGTATGGAGGAGCTGAAACTTCGAGTTGCCAAGTAACAGCCAAGAAACCTTCAGGATTTAGAGAAGATCTGTAAAGAAGAGTGGACCAAAATCCCTCCTGAGATGTGTGCAAACCTGGTCACCAACTACAAGAAACGTCTGACCTCTGTGATCACCAACAAGGGTTTCTCCACCAACTACTAAGTCATGTTTTGCTTGGGGATCAAATACTTATTTAACTCACTGAACTGCAACTCCATTTATAACATTTGTATCGTGTGTTTTTTTTCTGGATTTTTGGTTGATATTCTGTCTCTATTATTTAACCCTTTCAGATCCGCGCTATAGCCCAATGACAGCTACAGCGCGGACCTACTTTGCCGGGAGACTGTCATATAAAATCCTCCCATGCTCGAGCGGCCCCCTGCAGGGAGCGTGTGACGCGCTCTATGATCAGCGAGTCTATGAGACTCGGCTGATCACAGATCGGAGTAAGGAGTCTATCCCCACCCCTTACCACGTGATCAGCTGTCAGCCAATGACAGCTGATCATGTGATGTAAACAGAGCCGGTCATCGGCTATTTTTTCTCCGCACGCTGAAAGCTGATCACCGGCGGCTGTCAGAGGGACATCGGTCCCGATCAAGGAGAGCAGCCTCCGCCTCATCTGTGCCCACCTGTGCCACCTGCTAGTGCCTCTAGTGCCCAACAGTGCTGCCTACCAGTGCTCACCAGCGCCACCCATCAGTGCCACCTATCAATGTCACCTATGTCACCTATCAGTGCCTCATCAACAGTGCTGCCCACCAGTGTCACCTACCAGTGCCCATCAGTGTCACCTACCAGTGCCCATCAGTGCCACCTACCAGTGCCTATCAGTGCCCATCAGTGCCACCTATAAGTTTCCATCAGTGCCATCTATCAGTTCCCATCAGTGTCATCTATCAGTGGTACCTATCAGTTACACCTATCAGCGCCCTTCAGTGCCCATCAGTGCCACCCATCAGTGCCATCTTCTCAGTGGCAATTAGTGCCGCATTATCTGTGCCTATCAGTGCCCGTCAGTGCAGCCTCATCAGCGCATATCAATGAAGGAGAAAAATTACCTGTTTGCAAAATTTTATGACAAACTATGAAACATGATTTTGTTTTGTTTTTTTCTCAAAATTTTCTGTCTTTTTTTGTTTGTTTAGCAAAAAAAATAAAAACCCCAGAGGTGATTAAATACCACCAAAAGAAAGCTCTATTTGTGTGAAAAATAATGATAAAAATTTCATTTGAGTACAGTGTAGCATGACCGCGCAATTGTCATTCAAAGTGTGACGGCTCTGAAAACTGAAAATTGGTCTGGGCAGGAAGGGGGGAGAGTGCCTAGTAAGCAAGTGGTTAACATACACCTATGATCAAAATTATAGACCCTCCATTTCTTTGTAAGTGGGCAAACCTACACAATCTGCAGGGGATCAAATCATTATTTCCCCTCCTGTACTGCTGATGAGAAAAGGTATTTAGCAGTTTATATTTACTAAAATAATTACATTTCCATGTTCTGTGTACTGTGGGAGATCAGATATAGTGACTGCAGAGTCTTGGGGAGATCAGATATAGTGACTGCAGAGTCCTGGGGAGATCAGATATAGTGACTGCAGAGTCCTGGGGAGAGCAGATATAGTGACTGCAGAGTCCTGGGGAGAGCAGATATAGTGACTGCAGAGTCCTGGGGAGAGCAGATATAGTGACTGCAGAGTCCTGGGGAGAGCAGATACAGTGACTGCAGGTTCCTGGGGAGATCAGATATAGTGACTGCAGGCTCCTGGGGAGAGCAGATATAGTGACTGCAGGCTCCTGGGGAGACCAGATATAGTGACTGCAGGCTCCTGGGGAGATCAGATATAGTGACTGCAGGCTCCTGGGGAGACCAGATATAGTGACTGCAGGCTCCTGGGGAGATCAGATATAGTGAATGCAGAGTCCTGGGGAGACCAGATATAGTGACTGCAGGCTCCTGGGGAGACCAGATATAGTGACTGCAGGCTCCTGGGGAGATCAGATATAGTGAATGCAGGTTCCTGGGGAGATCAGATATAGTGAATGCAGAGTCCTGGGGAGACCAGATATAGTGAATGCAGAGTCCTGGGGAGACCAGATATAGTGACTGCAGGCTCCTGGGGAGACCAGATATAGTGACTGCAGGCTCCTGGGGAGATCAGATATAGTGAATGCAGAGTCCTGGGGAAACCAGATATAGTGAATGCAGAGTCCTGGGGAGACCAGATATAGTGACTGCAGGCTCCTGGGGAGAGCAGATATAGTGAATGCAGGCTCCTGGGGAGACCAGATATAGTGAATGCAGAGTCCTGGGGAGACCAGATATAGTGAATGCAGGCTCCTGGGAAGAGCAGATATAGTGAATGCAGGCTCCTGGGGAGACCAGATATAGTGAATGCAGGCTCCTGGGGAGACCAGATATAGTGAATGCAGGTTCCTGGGGAGAGCAGATATAGTGAATGCAGGCTCCTGGGGAGACCAGATATAGTGAATGCAGGTTCCTGGGGAGAGCAGATATAGTGAATGCAGGCTCCTGGGGAGACCAGATATAGTGAATGCAGGTTCCTGGGGAGAGCAGATATAGTGAATGCAGGTTCCTGCGGAGATCAGATATAGTGAATGCAGGCTCCTGGGGAGATCAGATATAGTGAATGCAGGCTCCTGGATTCGGTAACAGGCAGGAGTGCAGCAACAATTCTGGCAGCTTGGGATCTGTCATTTAGCAGTAAGAGTGCAGTTATAATTCCGGCAGCCGGGGATCTGTCATTTAGCAGCAGGAATGCAGCAACAATTCTGGGACTGCTGGTGTTCACATTCAGGTTCCAGGTTTTTAATGAATTTTGGCCGAACTGCTAATGGATCAAACATATATAAGCATCACTTGTTAGGTAAGTGAAAATACATTATGATCGCTAGCCGAGCCCCTCATTTTCAGGCTGTAAGGGTATGGGGTGCCGGTGGATTGGACTAAATTAAAGAGGAGTTCCACCCGAGGTCCAGTCAAAAAAAAAATAAAATTAAAAGTCAGCAGGTACAAATACTGCAGCTGCTGACTTTTATTTGGACACTTACCTGTCCCTGGGTCCAGCGATGCGGGGGATCGAATCCCCGCTCGTCTCCCCCTCCGTTCAGCGGCGCCGGCATTGCAACTGTGGGCGCCGGGCTGTGGCTTCACAGCCTGGCACCCACTGCAGATGCGCGAGCGGCGCCGCGCGCCGTTATTGGCCGCTCAGTCACCTGGGACCTGTAATGGCTCCCAGATGATTGACAGGAGGGAGGGAGCAGAGCTGAGCCCTTCCTGTGCCGAGGGGGAAGTGATGTCACCAGCCCAGGCACTGGAAGAGGCAGACTACGAGGGACCCCCTAGCAACAGGCATTTAGAGGTAAGTAAAAAAAAAAAAAAAATATCCAAATGTTTTTTTGGATTTTTTTTTAGGATTTTTCATGTAGTTTTTTTTTTTTTTTTTGGGTGGAACCAACCCCACTTTAAGTTTTTATTGCGGTCTCCGTTCCCATTATGAAGATTGACTTTATCTGTCTGTCTTGGAACTGAAAGTGAGGAAAAATCTAAAATTCTTAGTTGTCACCAGAAAAGGAAAGGAGGGGAAATCTTAACACAAGCAGCACTTTCTGCCCTCCCCCCGAAAAGAGATCTGTGGTGGATTGCTTTTCAAAAGAACAATAGAACGGGGGGCTGGCAGGACTTCAGGAGGTGACGCTGTCTATTCATTGAATGTCCTTTTTTTTTTTTCAACTGAAGTGAAAGAATTTTCTATTAAAACAACAAGCCAAGCGTCTGTCACCTGGCTGCGCCGTGGCCCATGGATAAGTTGTGTTTGGCAGCAGTATAGTTTTTGCCATGCTGCAAAACAAGATGTACTACCCCCCTCAGGCTGCAATGGCACAGTTCAGGTGGGCGGTAAAACTGCAGCTCAACCGCCTGTCTTTACCCCCCAGCCACTCATGTAAACCAGCCCTGATTCTCTAGAGATTTCCTCCCACTTCCTGTTGTGTCACCTGGACAGGAAGTGAAGGGAAATCTTCCCAACAAGACACAGACAAGTGACAAAAATTGCAAAAGGCATTCTAATTCACATGCACTGCAGTGCACCCCAACGCACCACTACCATGCCTTATACTGACTTTTTTAAGGGGTTCATTCACACCAGCAGGGTGCCACTCCTTTTTTTTTTTCTCGTTTTACTTTTTTAAAATTTATGGAATGTCACAAAGTGACATTCCATTCTTCTTCATCCACTGCACTGCGACGCAACGCTCTGCACCGAACAAAAAAGGTCCATGTCCTACTTTTGTCAGGGCACACCATTGTGGCGGTATGAGCAGATCGCCTTGTTCATCCACCTGCTGCCCAGCACAGCTCCATGTGTATGGTGTGAGCGGCCCTTTAAGGGGACTTGTCACCAAAATAGACAGGGAAGGGGAATCCACAATTTTACAGTTGTCACCAGAACAGGAAATGAGGGGAAACTGTCCACTAGGGACATCTGTTGTGGAGACAACGGTCACAAATGGGATTTCCTCCGCTTGCTGTGTTCTGATTGAATGCACATGTGCTCATTATTATTAATTATTGTTTTTTTTTTGTTTTTTGTTTTATCCTGCACAATGAATGGTGCAAAGGTCTCTGCTACAGAACCACAATTTTAAAATGATAATTAAAATGAAATTATATGACTTGTTTTAAAATTTGAGGCTCCATCACTATTCCAACATCAGAGCTCGTAAAATGGAAACTGTATCTAGATTAAGGGTCTCCAAACCCCTGATGGTCTGTGGGCCACATCCACAACACTACAAGATTTTATCCAACCCCCAGGTGATGTGCGCAGACTGAGGATCCAGATCAGCTGGTCACTGCTGATGTAAGGGGGGACTCTGATGATCGGGAAGACTCTCATGGGCACCCAGGTGTAAGGAGGGACTCTAATGGAGGACCCTGATGTAAGGGGTGACTCTAATGGAGGACCCTGATGTAAGGGGGGACTCTAATGAAGGACCCTGATGTAAGGGGTGACTCTAATGGAGGACACTGATGTAAGGGGGGACTCTAATGGAGGACCCTGATGTAAGGGGTGACTCTAATGGAGGACACTGATGTAAGGGGGGACTCTAATGGAGGACCCTGATGTAAGGGGGGACTCTAATGGAGTACTCTGATGTAAGGGGGGACTCTAATGGCGGACCCTGATGTAAGGGGGGACTCTAATGGAGGACACTGATGTAAGGGGGGACTCTAATGGGGACCCAGGTGTAAGGGAAGACCCTCATGGGGACCCAGGTGTAAGGGGGGTCTCTGATGGAGGACACTGATGTAAGGGGGGTGGACTCTGATAGGGACCCTGATGTAAGGGAAGATTCTCATGGGGACCCAGGTGTAAGGGGGGGTTTCTGATGGAAACCTTGATGTAAGCGGAACACTGATGGAAGGGGGGACTTTGTTGCAGATGCTGTTGTAAGGGGGACTCTGATAGGGACCCTGATGTAAGGGAAGACTCTGATATAAGGGGGACTCTAATAGAGACTCTGATATATAGAGAGAGCTCTGATGTAAATGAGAACTCTAATTGGGACCCTGATATAAGGAAGGAGGCTTTGATGGGGACTCTAAAGAAAGAAGGGGGACTCTGATGAGGACACTGAAGTGGGGGGGGGGGGCTCTGATGGGGACCCTGATGTAAGAGAGGACTCTAATGTAAGGAGGGACTCTGATGAGGACTGTGATGTAAGAGAGAATTCTGATGAAGACCATGATGTAAGGAGGGTCCTTAAGGTGGACTCTGATGCAAGGAGGAACTTCGATGGGGGACCCTGATGTAACTGGGAATTCTCATTGGGGACCCTGATGTAAGGAGGGCCCCTAAGGTGGACTCTGATAGGGACGCTGATGTAAGGGGGACTTTGATAGGGACTCTGATGTAAGGGGGACTCTGATAGGGACTCTGATGTAAGGGGGACTCTGATAGGGACTCTGATGTAAGGGGGACTCTGATAGGGACTCTGATGTAAGGGGGACTCTGATGTAAGGGTAGACTTTGCTTTGTTTTATTTAGGCTCCATTCTCTGTTTCAGAAGCATGAACATTCCCAGGACGTTCAAAAAATGCGCACTGCGTTTGCGGTGCCATCGGCATTCCAAACACATTAAAAAAATGCGCATTTTGCCGCGTGTAAAAACTTGTGACAAACGCAGTTAAGAAAAAAAACACACAAACCAGAATGCAGCAAAATTCTCCACGAGCCGCGGTGCCGTATTTTTCGCGTGAAATCAATGGGCAGCCCTATGCGCGTCGCACAATCAACGATCCAAAAATAAAAGAGCGCACTAAACAGGCCCTCCCGCCGCGCTGGGTGTGAGCGCCGCCTTGTGTTCTTTTCTCTTCTTGTTCTGAATCATGTGGATTCCAAAAAGAGATCCAAGTAAAACATATTTATTTTTCATTCATTTATAAAGCTGATTTTTTTTCAGCCTATAGTTTTTGTAAAATATATGATTTGGCCCCCCTACTGAAAAGTTTGGAGACCCCCGGACTAGATGGACCTTTTTTTTAACTCATTGCTATAAACTGCATGTGAAAAAAGAAAATGCAAAAAACAAAAAAAAAAAAAAAAAGAGAACCGAGTTTATTTCTAATGGCCGCACAATGTTGCCTTTTTTTTACCAGTAAAGTATTCTCTATTATCGTGAAGGATACATTGTTTCTATATAGTACTGCTATGGGAGTGTGCAGCTATACTTCCTATCCACGAGCTGACCACGCCTTTTCTGGGTTTTTTTTTTTTACAGTATTTTTTGCTACAAAATTACTTATAACCCCCAAACATATATTTTTTTTACCAGAGACCCCAGAGAATAAAATAGCTATCGTTGCAATATTTTATGTTAAACCAGGGGTAGGCAACCCCCCGGCACACGAAGCCTCTTTTGCCGGCACTCGGCTCCCTCCCCATCAGCAGAGCAGCACAGCGAAGTGTTGGTGAGACACGAATACATTCCAATTTCAGAATTCCCCACACCGCCCCTGCACTGGGGGGGGGGGGGCATTGTGCCCCACACACATTAACTTTTCCTAACTTATCCCAAACATCACATACATCACAGACATCCCATACATCCCATACATCACAGACATCCCATACATCCCATACATCCCATATATCCCATACATTACAGACATCCCATACATCACATACATCACAGACATCCCATACATTCCATACATCACATACATCCCATACATCCCATACATCCCATACATCACAGACATCCCATACATTCCATACATCACATACATCACATACATCCCATACATTCCATACATCACATACATCACATACATCTCATACATTCCATACATTCCATACATCCCATACATCACATACATCACATACATCACATACATCACAGACATCACAGACATCCCATACATTCCATACATCACATACATCACATACATCCCATACATCCCATACATCCCATACATCACATACAAGCACGTAGGCTGGATGGGATGGATCAGCAGGATGAGTGTGCCAGGACAGGTAGATGTGTCTCACCTCCGCTTCCTTTCACTACTCTGCATATCACACACATCATAGATGAAAAGAAGGTACAGCAGTGGAGCAGATGAGCAGGAAGGGTTTAGAGGTGAGACAGAAGAGCAGGAGGATACAGCGGTGGGGCAGATGTGCAGAGAGGTACAGTGATGGGCCAAATGAGCAGGGGGGGTTCATTGTTGGGCCAGATGAGCAGGGGGGGTCGAGCAGTGGGGCAGATGTGAAAGGAGGTGTATTGGTGGAGCAGGAGAGCAGGGGGAACAGTGGTGGGGAAGGATAGCAGGGGGGTACAGAGGTGAGACAGGTGTGCAGGAGGTACATTGGTGGGGCAGATGAGTAAGCGGGTTACATTGGTGTGGCAGATGAGCCGATGGGTTCAGTGTTAGGACAGAGGAGAAGGTGATTCAGTAATGAGACAGAAGAGCATGGGGGTACGGCGGTGGAGCAGATGTGCAGGGAGGTACAGTGGTGGGGCAGATAAGAAAGGGGGTACATTGGGGCAGATGTGCAGGGAGGTACAGTGGTGGGGCAGATGAGAAAGGGGGTACATTGATGGGGCAGATGAGCAGGGGGGTTACAGTGGTGGGGCAGATGTGCAGGAGGTACAGTGGTCGGAGGGATGAGAAGGGGGTTTCAGCGGTGGGATAGAAAAGCAGGGGGGTACAGTGATGGGGCAGATAAGCAGGGGGTTACAGTGGTGGGAAAAATGAGCAGGGGGGGGTTCAGTGTTGGGGCAGAGGAGAAAGGAAGTACATTGGTGGGACAGATGAGCAGGGGGTTACAGTGGTGGGGCAGATGTGCAGAGGGGTGCAGAGGAGAAAGGAGGTACATCGGTGGAACACATGAGCAGGGGGTTACAGTGGTGGGGCATAAGAGCAGGGGGAAAAGAGGCAGGACAGATGGTACAGTCGTGGGGCAGATGAGAAAGGGGGTTACAGTGGTGGGGCAGATGAGCAGATAAGTTCAGTGTTAGGACAGATGAGAAGATGGTTCTTTGGTGGAGCAGATGTACATGGAGGTACAGTGGTGGGGCAGATGAGAAAGGGGGAACACTGGTTTGGCAGATGTACAGGGGGTTACATTGGTGGGACAGATTCGCAGGGTGGTACAGTGGTGGGACAGATGAGCAGGGTGGTACAGTGGTGGGATAGATGAGCAGGGTGGTACAGTGGTGGGACAGAAGATATTGCTCTCGCTAGAATGTTCATGGTGATACCTCACATGTGATGTGAATACCGTTTACATATCCGTGCAAAACTTACGTATGCGTTTGCTTCTGCGTGCGAGGGATGGGACGCTTACACTTTTTTTTCTTATTTATTTTTTATTTTAACACTGTTCTTTTAATTTTTTTAAATTTTCTTATCATTTTTATTCCTATTACAAGGAACATAAACATCCCTTGTAATAAAAATAAGGATGACAGGTTCTCTTTATGGAGAGATCTGGGATCAATAAGACTCCAAATCTCTCCTCTACCTTTTATAAAAAGATCCAAAAAAAAATGGAACCTTTGCTTTAAAAAAAAAAAAGATTGTTTACTTTCGGCCCTAGACCGGAAGTGACCTCATGATGTCGCTCTGGTCCTCCAAGACCATAGAGGCGAGCAGAGACGATCTAGTCTCTGCTAATCTCTATGGCCAGCCGCGTGACCCGCCGGACCGTTTCTCAGGCGCGCCGGTTAAAATGGCAAGCCCGAGAAACTCTGGCGAGTGGCGGGAGGGATGAACGACCCCTCCCATTGCTTCTGAATGCGATCCGGTGGCTAATTAGCCGCTCAGAGCGCTTTGATAAGAAAACCAATCGCTGGCTGAAAAAATAAAATACCGAAGTTATGGGTGATGGCTGCAGCCATAACCTCACTAAACCACCTGCCAGCCACAGCGTATTGCAGCCAGCTAGTGGCTATATTCCGAGGGCAGTGTGTTTGTTTACCACGCGGCACGCTGGTTACAACAACATTTGGCGAGCTCGGGGTTAATCTGATCAATAATAGATCGCTTTCTCTCATCAGCAGCACGCCGCGCGTGCAGCACACCTGAGGGAGGATTACTATAAATAGCTGCAGAGGACAACTTTATCCTCGGGATGGATTTATCCGGCGAGCTCTGATACCTCCCGAGATGCCCGCTGCCTGGCCTGGCACTTGGTTTTCTTTTTTTGGCAATGCCTATGAGGCTTGTCAATGACCCCTCCAGCCATGAAAACACGACAGCAGTGTTAAGCCCAAAAACAAACGTTTATTATATTGCAGCTTACCAATTCTTAGATGTGATGCCTGCATTCATTTTCTTTTGAGGGCTTACAGTGCCTTGAAAAAGTATTCATACCCCTTGAAGTTTTCCACATTTTTCATGTTACAACCAAAAAAATTTAAATGTATTTTATTGGGATTTTATGTGATAGACCAACACAAAGTGGCACATAATTGTGAAGTGGAAGGAAAATGATAAATGCTTTCAAAATGTATTACAAATAAATATGTGAAAAGTGTGGGAGGGGGACATTTGTATTCAGCCCCCTTTACTCTGATACCCCTAACTAAAATCTAGTGGAACCAATTGCCTTCAGAAGTCACCTAATTAGTCCACCTGTGTGTCATTTAATCTCAGTATAAATACAGCTGTTCTGTGAAGCCCTCAGAGGTTTGTTAGAGAACCTTAGTGAACAAACAGCATCATGAAGGCCAAGGAACACACCAGACAGGTCAGGGATAAAGTTGTGGAGAAATATAAAGCAGGGTTAGGTTATAAAAAAAATCTCCCAAGCTTTGATCATCTCACGGAGCTCTGTTCAATCCATCATCGGAAAATGGAAAGAGTATGGGACAACTGCAAACCTACCAAGACATGGCCGTCCACCTAAACTGACCAGCCGGGCAAGGAGAGCATTCATCAGAGAAGAGCCAAGAGGTCCATGGTAACTCTGGAGGAGCTGCAGAGATCCACAGCTCAGGTGGGAGAATCTGTCCACAGGACAACTATTAGTCGTGTTCTCCACAAATCTGCCCTTTATGGAAGAGTGACAAGAAGAAAGACATTGGTGAAAGAAAGTCATAAGAAGTCCTGTTTGTAGTTTGTGAGAAGCCATGTGGAGGACACAGCAAACATGTGGAAGAAGGTGCTCTGGTCAGATGAGACCAAAATTCAACTTTTTGGCCTAAAAGCAAAACGCTATGTGTGGGGGAAAACTAACACTGCACATCATCCTGAACACACCATCCCCACCGTGAAACATGTTGGTGGCAGCATCATGTGGTGGGGATGCTTTTCTTCAGCAGGGACAGGGAAGCTAGTCGGAGTTGACGGGAAGCTGGATGGAGACAAATACAGGACAATCTTAGAAGAAAACCTGTTAGAGTTTGCAAAAGACTTGAGACTGGGGCGGAGGTTCACCTTCCAGCAGGACAACGACCCTTAAAGCGGGGTTCCACCCAAATTTTGAACAATATCTGTATGCATTCTCTTCCTTGCCTAGATGCTGACATGCCGTTTAAAAAAATTTAAATCGCCGTAATTACCTTTTATTTTTCTATTCTTCTTTGCACTTCCTGGTTCTCCTCCCGTGGGAGTAGGCGTGTTTCTAGCCTCTCCCAGACTCCTGGGAGCTAGTCTCAGGCTTCCCAGGATGCCACTGAGCATGTGCGGGAACGAGCAGTAAATGCTGGGAGCACAGCATTCACCACATCCAGGAAATAGATGCTTGTGGGCTTCAAATGCCCACAATGAAGATGGAAACCGCCTGCAGTGAATAATATAAGTTATTCTTTCTGACAAAATCTGACACAGGCGGACATATTACACACAACATGTGAGTATGTAGTGCTGAGAAGAAAAGTTTGTGAATGAACTAAAAAAAAAAAAAACGATAGATAGGTGGACCCCCGCTTTAACATACAGCCAGAGCTACAATGGAATGGTTTAGATCAAAGCATATTCATGTGTTAGAATGGCCCAGTCACAGTCCAGACCTAAATCACATTGAGAATCTGTGGCAAGACTTGAAAATTGCTGTTCACAGACGCTCTCCATCCAATCTGACAGAGCTTGAGATATTCTGCAAAGAAGAATGGGCAAAAATGTCCCTCTCTAGATGTGCAAAGCTGGTAGAGACATCCCCAAAAAGACTTGTAGAGAAAGGGGGTTCTACAAAGTATTGACTCAGGGGGGCGCCATACAAATGCCCCCCCGCACACTTTTCACAGATTTATTTGTATCATTTATCTTTTTCCTTCCACTTCACAATTATGAGCCACTTTGTGTTGGTCTATCACATAAAATCCCAATAAAATACATTAACGTTTTTGGTTGTAACATGACAAAATGTGGAAAAATTCAAGGGTTATGAATACTTTTTCAAGACACTGTATATCAGGTGATCCAGCCAGCAAGTCCTTTGTTTTTTCAACAGGAAAGCTCTCCTACAGTTACATGGATGAGACAAACCATTTACCACTGACAGGGGTGCTTACAATGATCAACTTTTATTTATTTATATAAAACTTTTATCCCAAAAGAAAAACAATACTGTTTGGATTTTTGGATTCAATTTGTTAGTGTATTTAAATCTGCTAGTCCATCTAACACTCCCCTCCCCCCCAGACTGATAATGCTGCTGTCCAAAAGGTGTCCCCTGTTCTGCTTCATCCAAAGTGTGTGTGTGTGTGTGGGGGGGGGGGGGGGGCAATCTAATACAGGAGATGTGCTACTGACCAGATCACCAGGTGAAAACAGAGGGGAGGGAAGCCTAAAAAAAAAGAAAACGAATGCAGCCGCCACTTCTAATGATTGGTAATCTGCAATATATGACATTCTCGGTTTTGGGTGTAATAACACTTTAAGGCGCAAAGATAATAATTTGGCAGTCTCGGTCAAACATTTTCCTTACTGGCCGGTACGTTGGGGCCCAAATCTGACTGCGCCTCTCGTGCAGCCGCGCCAATGACTGATTACTGTACCAGTCCACTGCCAGTACCATGTGATCTGCTGTGACCAATCACAGCAGATCACATGACACTTGTAAACAATCAATGGCTTCCTTTCATGCCATCCATTGTATACAATTGTACTGCTAGCTGTGATTGGTAACAGTGATCACATAGTGCAGCCAGGGCCAATCATAGCGCATCTGTACCATGTGATTAGCTTTGGCCAATCGCAACAAAAGACCCTAAATGAACCCGTTTCATTCAGTAAAAATGGTTGCTTATTATACCAATGAAATTCACTGGTTTAAGCAATCATAATGTGTAAGAAAAAAAAAAATCCTAATCACTTCCCCAGAGTAGTACAGTGTTACTTTGGTAACATTATATTGCTGTGGTCACACTGTGTTAGAAAAATAAAATAAAATATCTATCTATCTATCTATCTATCTATCTATCTATCTATCTATCTATCTATCTATCTATATACACTACCGTTCAAAAGTTTGGGGTCACATTGAAATGTCCTTATTTTTGAAGGAAAAGCACTGTACTTTTAAATGAAGCTAACTTTAAACTAGTCCTAACTTTAAACAAATATACTCTATACATTGCTAATGTGGTAAATGACTATTCTAACTGCAAATGTCTAGTTTTTGGTGCAATATCTACATAGGTGTATAGAGGCCCATTTCCAGCAACTATCACTCCAGTGTTCTAATGGTACAATGTGTTTGCTCATTGGCTCAGAAGGCTAATTGATGATTAGCAAACCCTTGTGCAATCATGTTCACACATCTAAAAACAGTCTAGCTCCTTCCAGAAGCTACAAAACTGACCTTCCTGTGAGCAGATTGAGTTTCTGGAGCATCACATTTGTGGGGTCAATTAAACGCTCAAAATGGCCAGAAAAAGAGAACTTTCATCTGAAACTCGACAGTCTATTCTTGTTCTTAGAAATGAAGGCTATTCCATGCGAGAAATTGCAAAGAAATTGAAGATTTCCTACAACGGTGTGTACTACTCCCTTCAGAGGACAGCACAAACAGGCTCTAACCAGAGTAGAAAAAGAAGTGGGAGGCCGCGTTGCACAACTAAGCAAGAAGATAAGCACATTAGAGTCTCTAGTTTGAGAAACAGACGCCTCACAGGTCCCCAACTGGCATCTTCATTAAATAGTACCCGCAAAACACCAGTGTCAACATCTACAGTGAAGAGGCGGCTGCGGGATTTTGGGCTTCAGGGCAGAGTGGCAAAGAAAAAGCCATATCTGAGACTGGCCAATAAAAGAAAAAGATTAAGATGGGCAAAAGAACACAGACATTGGACAGAGGAAGACTGGAAAAAAGTGTTGTGGACAGATGAATCCAAGTTTGAGGTGTTTGGATCACAAAGAAGAACGTTTGTGAGACGCAGAACAAATGAAAAGATGCTGGAAGAATGCCTGACGCCATCTGTTAAGCATGGTGGAGGTAATGTGATGGTCTGGGGTTGCTTTGGTGCTGGTAAGGTGGGAGCTTTGTACAGGGTAAAAGCTAAGGAAGGCTATCACTCCATTTTGCAACGCCATGCCATACCCAGTGGACAGCGCTTGATTGGAGCCAATTTCATCCTACAACCGGACAATGACCCTAAACACACCTCCAAATTGTGCAAGAACTATTTACAGCAGAAGCAGGCAGCTGGTATTCTATCGGTAATGGAGTGGCCAGCACAGTCACCAGATCTGAACCCCATTGAGCTGTTGTGGGAGCAGCTTGACCGTATGGTACGCCAGAAGTGCCCATCCAACCATTCCAACTTGTGGGAGCTGCTTCTAGAAGCGTGGGGTGCAATTTCTCCAGCTTACCTCAATAAATTAACAGCTAGAATGCCAAAGGTGTGCAATGCTGTAATTGCTGCAAAAGGAGGATTCTTTGATGAAAGCAAAGTTTGATGTAAAAACAATGTTATTTCAAATACAAATCATTATTTCTAACCTTGTCAATGTCTTGACTCTATTTTCTATTCATTTCACACGTATGGTGGTGAATAAGTGTGACTTTTCATGGAAAACACAAAATTGTTTGGGTGACCCCAAACTTTTGAACGGTAGTGTATATCGTAAAAAATATATATATATTTTACATACTGTCTCCAGTCAGTGTCCCTGGTCACGGCCACACCAGTTATATGATAACGCTGTACTGCACTGGTGACGGTGTGTAAAAGAAAAAAATGTGATTTGTTTTTATTTTATTTTGTAGTTTCTCAATTTTCCCCAAAAATTGTGACAAAAAATTACAACTTCAAAAACCTCGCCATGCCTCTTACTAAATACCCTGGACTGTCTACTTTCCAAAAAGAGCTCATTTGGGGGTATTTGTACTTTCCTGACATTTCAGGGCCTCAAGAAATGAGATTGGCCGTCAGTACATCAGGTGTGATCAATTTTTAATGATTTGCACCGTAGTTTGTGGACTCTATAACTTTCACTTTGGGTTATTTTTACCAAAGATTTGTAGCAGTATAAATTTTGGCCCAAATTTATGAACAAAAATTACTTTTTTTTGCCAAATTTTATAATAGAAACAAAAATTTTCACTTTTTTTTTTTTACTTATATCGCAAAAAATAGACCTCATGTTTACACAGGCATTCCCTGAAATCGCGTCAAAATCGCGACCGCAAAATCGCGTGACTTTCAAGTCGTGGCAGTGTGAAAGGGGCCTCAGGCTGGGTTCACACATATGTGATGCGGGAACCAGCACGATTCCTGTGTGGGTTCCTGCATCGCATGCCACTTGCATTCACACTGCCCTCTGCGAACCACTGAGGGTGTCACTATAAAGTAGGGTTGCGCCAATACTAGTATCGGTGCCAATACCGAGCATTTGCGCGAGTACTCGCACAAATGCTCCCGATGCCTAATCCGATACCTGGGAATGAAGAGGCGACGTTGCTCACAACCGGACGTCAGTGGGCGGAGAGTGCGGAGTGGAGAGCGAGTCCTCAACAGGCTGGCAGCAGCGGAAGGTAAGTTGGCCGGGGCAGGGGTTGTAGGGTGCAGGCGCATGTTCCATCAGAATCGGTGACCGGGGGCTGTCACATTCCGTAACAGAATTAATGTTCCGTGTCTCCGTCAGAGGCTGAAAAAACCAACGCCCATCTTGGTACACCCTACACATAGTTGCCAACATTGTAAAAAAAAACTTAGGGACACTTTTTTGGTTGTAGGCAGAGTCTTATTATAATTGGGGGGGGGGGGGGGGGGGATGCGTTTGTAGGCGTGACATAGCAAAAAAAAGAAAAATGCGGCGTGGTTTACGTGAAATGGTGGGCGTGGCTCAAATGAGGGTGTGGTTAGAGTCTGAGATTAATGAGAGATGGAGAAAGAAAGCGGAAAAGAGGGAGGGAGAGAGAAAGAAGGAAAGAAGGATGAAGGGACAGCAGCCCTAGATCCTACACCACAATAGAAATGTGTGTTGCAGAGTTTAACAAATCAGCAAATAAAGATACTCCAAACACCCGGTGTTAGCACTTCAATCATCCCAGCACCATGGTTGTTGTGGTGTCAGAATGATTGAAGTGCATTATTACTATTATTGCATTGTAATATAGAATGAAATCATTCAACTCACCATAATCCAAAATCAGTGGGACCCCTGAGCGTGTCACCTGCCACGTCGCCTGCTACCAGATGCCATCAGGTGCCCTCAGCAGAGTCCGTCCTTGCATCAGGTGTCCCCAGCAGAGTCCGTCCTTGCATCAGGTGCCCCCAGCAGAGTCTGTCCTTGCATCAGGTGTCCCCAGCAGAGTCTGTCCTTACATCAGGTGCCCCCAGAAGCAGAGGCCCTTCTTACAGATCTGTGCCCCTGGAAGCGGAGCCCCTCCTTACATCTGGTGTCCCCAGCAGTGGAGCCCTCCTTTACATCTCGTGTCCCCGGTTCCGGAGCCATCCTTTACATTTGGTGTCCCCGGCAGTGGAGCATTCCTTTACATCTGGTGTCCCTGGCAGTGGAGCCCTCCTCACAGATCTGTGTCCACCAGCAACAGAGCCCTCCTTACTTCAGTGTCCCCAGCAGCTGGCAGCAGCGGAGCCCTCCTTACAGAGTGATCTGTGTCACCAAGCAACAGTGCCTCTTACATCAGGTGTCCCCAGCGGAGTGCCTCTTACATCAGGTGTCCCCAGTGGTCAGTGTCCCCAGCGGAGTGCCTCTTACATCAGGTGTCCCCAGCGGAGTGCCTCTTAAATCAGTGCCCCCAGCAGAGTGCCTCTTAAATCAGTGGCCCCAGCGGAGTGTTGGCTGCAGCAGAGTTTTGGCTGCAGTCTAGCTACATCTCCTCTCGTTCCACGTGTTCAGTGGTGAGGGTAGGGGCCGATCCTTGCAGCTAACCCTGGCTGGAGAATTGTGAAGAGCGAAGCCGATTCATTGGCTGCACGGATCGGCCCCTCCCCTCTCCACCGAACACGAGGAACGAGAGGAGATGTAGCTGAACACAAGGGGAAAACTCTCACGGCAGCGCCGGCGGCCATTTTGTTGAAGCCAGGAGCCAGAACTGCTGCAGAGCCAAACATTCCCGTTTTTCCATGGACAAAAGGCAAAATCCCGAATCGGGACAGCCACCGATCGGGACGAGTGTCCCAAAATCGGGATTGTCCCGGGAAAATCGGGACTCTTGGCAACTATGCCTGCACTCGGCCGCAGTAAACCTGCAGTGGACATCTTGTTACACCCAGCCCATATAGTTTGGGCTGGGTGTAACAAGATGTCCACTGCTGGCTTACTGCAGCCAAGTGCAAGGTGTATCAAGAAGGACGTTTGCATTGCAAAATCCTTCCCTTCCTCTCATCATTTATTTAATTTATTATGCCAGGCGAGCAATTGCCTGTCAGTGATGTATTTCAGTGCCCATAAGTGCCGCCTATCAGTACCAGCCATCAGGGTCAGCCATCAGTCAGTGCCACAATCACTCAGTGCCAACCATCAATGTCAGCCATCAGTCAGTGACACCTATCAGTGCCCATCAGTCAGTGCCACCTATCAGTGCCAGCCATCAGTTAGTGCCACCTATCAGTGTCAGCCATCAGTCAGTGCCACCTATCAGTGCCAGCCATCAGTCAGTGCCTCCTATCAGTGTCCATCAGTCAGTGCCAACTATCAGTGTCAGCCATCAGTCAGTGCCACCTATCAGTGTCAGCCAGTCAGTGCCACCTATCAGTGCCAGCCATCAGTCAGTGCCACCTATCAGTGTCCATCAGTCAGTGCCACCTATCAGTGCCAGCCATCAGTCAGTGCCACCTATCAGTGCCACCTATCAGTGCCAGCCATCAGTCAGTGCCACCTATCAGTGCCAGCCATCAGTCAGTGCCACCTATCAGTGCCAGCCATCAGTCAGTGCCACCTAACAGTGTCCATCAGTCAGTGCCACCTATCAGTGTCAGCCATCAGTCAGTGCCACCTATCAGTGCCACCTATCAGTGTCAGCCATCAGTCAGTGCCACCTATCAGTGCCAGCCATCAGTCAGTGCCACCTATCAGTGCCAGCCATCAGTCAGTGCCACCTAACAGTGTCCATCAGTCAGTGCCACCTATCAGTGTCAGCCATCAGTCAGTGCCACCTATCAGTGCCACCTATCAGTGTCAGCCATCAATGTCAGCCAGTCAGTGCCACCTATCTGTGCCAGCCATCAGTCAGTGCCACCTATCAGTGTCCATCAGTAAGTGCCACCTATCAGTGCCAGCCATCAGTCAGTGCCACCTATCAGTGCCACCTATCAATGTCAGCCATCAGTCAGTGCCACCTATCAGTGCCAGCCATCAGTCAGTGCCACCTATCAATGCCAGCCATCAGTCAGTGCCACCTATCAGTGCCAGCCATCAGTCAGTGCCACCTATCAGTGCCACCTATCAGTGTCAGCCATCAGTCAGTGCCACCTATCAGTGCCAGCCATCAGTCAGTGCCACCTATCAGTGCCAGCCATCAGTCAGTGCCACCTATCAGTGCCACCTATCAGTGTCAGCCATCAGTCAGTGCCACCTATCAGTGCCAGCCATCAGTCAGTGCCACCTATCAGTGCCAGCCATCAGTCAGTGCCACCTATCAGTGCCAGCCATCAGTCAGTGTCACCTATCAGTGCCCATCAGGACTGCATATTAGTGCCACTGTCACATGAAAAAAAAAAGTATCGGTATCGACAAGTACTTCAAAAAAGTATCGGTACTTGTACTTGGTCTTAAAAAAGTGGTATCGGGACAACCCTGCTATAAAGGTAATGATGCCTCCAGCTTGCAGTGCG
This sequence comes from Lithobates septentrionalis, assembly GCA_037952835.1. NCBI lineage: Eukaryota > Metazoa > Chordata > Amphibia > Anura > Ranidae > Lithobates > Lithobates septentrionalis. Next base: position 55,964 of record JBBDGP010004431.1, read on the forward strand.
AACTGTCAAATGGTACAGGAATCGGATCGCATGGGTGTGAACACCCATGCGATCCGATTCCAGTGCGGGGCAAAAAAAAAAAAAAAGAGTCCTGTAGCATTTTCATGCGAATGCGATGTGAGTTCAGCCACACATCTATATGGTTGAATTCGCAATCGCACAGACATCGCATGTGATCTGTACAGCACTGGGATAGAAATTAAAAAAAAAAAAAAAAAAAAGAGTGAACCTTTTTTCGTTTCTTTTATAAAATTTAGCAAAAAAGGATTTTTTGTTAAATTTGGGCCAAAATTTATACTGCTACAAATAAACATAACCAAAGCGAAAGTCCACAATCTACGGTGCAAATCATTGAAAATTGACCACATCTGATGTACTGACGGCCGATCTCATTTCCTAAGGCCCTAAAATGTCAGGAAAGTACAATTACCCCCCAAATGACCCCTTTTTGGAAAGTAGACAGTCCAGGGTATTTCGTAAGAGGCACGGTGAGTTTTTTGAAGTTGTAATTTTTTTCCCAAAATTCTTCGGAAAATTAAGAATTTTTTTTTTTTTTTTTTTTTTTTTTTTTTTTTACACAAAATTGTCACAATAACAAGTTATTTCTTACACACGGCATATGTATACTTCCAATTACACCCCAAAATATATTCTGCTACTCCTCCTGAGTATGGCGATACCACATGTGTGGGACTTTTACACAGCCTGGCCACATACAGAGGCCCAACAGGCAGGGAGCACCTTCAGGCGTTCTAGCAGTGGCGGTGTGTCCATAAGGGCACATGGGCGCCGCCCCCTCTCTCCTGCCACCCCCTTTAGCACCAATAGATAGATTCATGCATTGCATGAATCTATCTATGGCCACTGCTGCCACCCCCTATCCAGGCGCCCGGTCCCGTTTTCAGGGGCAGGGTGCCTGAATTACAGCGGCGGGGGGATGTTTTTGAAGCCCCTGATTAGAGCCATAGGCTTTAATTGGCGGCAAAAAAGGTGACCTGCGAGCGCCATGCTGGGCGCCCGCAGGTCACTCAGCTGTGTGTTAGAAAAGCGAATGAATATTCACTTTCCTAGTGGCACAGTGGCAGCAATTGATGGGCACAGTGGTGGCAATTGATGGGCACAGTGGTGGCAATTGATGGGCACAGTGGTGGCAATTGATGCCACAGTGGCTGCGTTTCATGGGCACAGTGGCTGCGTTTGATGGGCACAGTGGCAGCATTTGATAGTACAGTGAGACTGCAATTAATGGGGTTTTCTCAGAATTTTTTAGTTTGTTTGCCCCCCCAAAAAAAATTTTGAGCACCAGCCTCCACTGTGTTCTAGGAGCATAAATTACACATCTCATTTAAACAACTTACCACACTTTTGAAGGTCCGGGAGCACCAGTACAATGGAAAAACCCACAAAAGGACCCCATTTTGAAAAGCAAACACCCCAACCTATAATCTATGAGCAGGCCCGGACTGGGACGAAAAAAATAGGTCCAGGCATTTTAGGCTGAGCCGTCCATTTCTTTTATATATATATACAGATCAGGGAAGCATGACATGTTTGTTATTTAACCAACATCCCCCCCCCCCTGGGTTGCCACCTGTCCGGGTTTCACCCGGACAGTTCGGGTTTTGAATCACGTGTCCAGGTTTCAGACCATCTGAAATATTCAGAATGGACTGTGGCTCCCCAAGTAATCAATTACCGCAAATGCCAAGTGCACACGGGGGGCCACACCCCCATAAACGGACAGGAGAGAGGGCTTGATCTGCTCCTCCCCTTCCCACCCCTACCCCTCTTTCTGCCCCCCCCCCCCACACTTCAATCCCCGGTGTTCTGTGCCTCAGGAAAGGGATGTGTGGGGCTGGAAGTATAAAGCTCAGCAACTCAGCTCAGATGAAATGGTGGATGAAAGGTGTTGATGCCTGAGCTTCCATCCTCGGGTGAGTGAGCTTACCATCCAATGTCTGTAACTGAAGTCCCCCCCCCACCCTCCCTTCTCTCTCCTGCCTCCGAGCAAGGGAGTACACTAAGGTAAGGGGTGCCCCCTCGACTCTGATGTAAGGGGGGCTTTAAGGACCCTAATTTAATGGGGGAATGCTGGGAACTCTGATGTAAGTTGGAGGTTTGGTGAGCAGAAACTCCTCTACATCAGAGTTCCCCTTTACATCAGAGTCCACAGTGTTCCCCCCTAAAAAAAAAATTGCTGTGCGCCGCTAAAGTGTTTGGGTTTGGCTTGAAGAAAAGGTGGCATCTTGGTGTCTCTTGTCAATTTTACATTTTATTTTTGTAAATGTAACTGCCGACTCCCAAATTGTCATTGGAAGTAAAACACACAGCCAAGTATTATTCTACACAATTGTTTTTATTGTGCATTAAAAAAAGAAAACAAATAAAATTAGACATGATATCTGCCAATAGAACTTAACCAAAAAGTGCATTCTATGCATCCAAAAATATATAGAAAATATAACAAATCAAATCATTATTATTCAACCCAAAAAATAAAATAAAAGCCTCATGCATGTGTCCTGCTTCTTAATATAGGGGGTCACCAATGCCAAGAGTTGGAGAAAGCAGGGGTCCGTCATCCGGAGATGATTCAGAAAATCATCCGGATTATTCTCCTGGAGCTCCCGCAGCAAAGGCATATGACATAATTGGTCACCATTAATAAAGCAACCAATTTTTGGTCCAAGAACTCCTCCTCCTCCTGTTCCTGGACTGGACTTGGGTCAAAGCAATAACTTCGAGGCCAATAATAAAAAACACGTTATCTCCTCCGATTCTGCAACATGGCTGGTTACGAACGGGCGTTCAGAAACAAACTGAAAAGTGTGAAATGAAAAGCGCAAAATTTGACGTCCACCCAGAGGGAGGAGATGTTCCTGCCGGCGTCATTTTACTATGGCCCGGTATGGAAGTGGTTAAAGATTTAGGACCGGTTAACACCAGAGAAACGCAGTCCGGATACCTTCCAGATGCTTATCTGCATGCGTGTTTTTTTATGTGTTTTTGATGCTTTCCAAAGTGGTTTTCATGCAGTCCAGTGCATTTCCACCCTCTTTTTTTCAACCTTGAATACGGACATGTGTGTTCCAGTGCGTTTTTAATGCATTCCCGGTGTGTTCCAGTGCGTTTTTAATGCATTCCCGGTGTGTTCCAGTGCGTTTTTAATGCATTCCCGGTGTGTTCCAGTGCGTTTTTAATGCATTCCCGGTGTGTTCCAGTGCGTTTTTGATGCGTTTAGAGTTTCAGCATTCCAGCACAGTCCAGTGCAGTAAAAATGCAGCATGTTCAAATTTTTTTTTCTGGAACTGGAACGCACTGGTGTGAACTGGAAACCATATAACCTGCTTTCCATGCGTTTTTGATGCAGAAAAAAAAACGCACTGGACTTCATGTGGTGTGAACCGGCCCTTAGTCTGCCCAATTTGGCCCACTGTTTCATTTGATTTGGACACACCTGGCGTAGGACAAGGGGCTCAGGTTGCTAAGAAAAGGCAATCATTGGTTTTAAAGAGTCCCCGTCATCAATCTAAAAAATAGCAGATAAAAGCACCGAAAAAAATCCAGTATTTTAAATGCTTCCTTTGTAGTACTTACCTTTCCAAAAAAATGTTTTCACTTGCAGTTTGGACCCGAAGTGGCTGGTATTGATTTGGGGGAGGGGACCCCATGTTGAATTTTTTTTTAGCTGACAATTCTTTTTTTTTTTTTACATTCAGCTGTCAGTGGGGAACCCCGCTGACAGCTGATGACTCATCCGTTGTTAAGGACGTGGTGGCCGGCTGCCCACCCCTTAGCAACCAGCTACATTCAGTGTTTTTAAAGAAAAAAAAAAAAACACAAAGCGCATCAACCACTTAAGGACCGGAAGATTTGCCCCCTTAATGACCAGGCCATTTTTTTGCGACACTGCGTCGCTTTAAATGACAATTGCGCGGTCGTGCGACGCTGTACCCAAATAATAAATTTTTTCCCCACAAATAGAGCTTTCTTTTGGTGGTATTTGATCCCCTATGCGGTTATTATTTTTTGCGCTGTAAACAAAAAAAGAGCGACAATTTTGAAAAAATAACATAATAATAAATATAATAAATATATATTTATTTTATTTATTATGTTATTTTTTGGGGGGATATTTACTATAATTTATATATATATATATATATATATATATATATATATATATATATATATATATATATATATATATATAAATTATAGTAAATATCACCCCAAAAAATAACATAATAAATAAAATAAATATATATTTATTATATTTATTATTATGTAATTTTTTCATATATATATATAAATTATAATAAATATCCCCCAAAAAATAAAAAATAAATGAATTTCTTCATCAGTTTAGACCGATATATATTCTTCTACATATTTTTGGTAAAATAAAAAAAACGCAAAAAGTGTATATTGATTGGTTTGCTTATAGCATCTACAAAATAGGGAAATAGATTTATTGCATTTTTATTATTTCTTTTTTTACTAGTAATGGCGGCGATCAGCGATTTTTAGCGGGAATGCGACATTGCAGCGGACAGATCGGAAACTTTTGACACTTTTTTGGGACCAGTGACATTTATAAAGCGATCAGTGCTATAAAAAAGCACTAATTAATGTCACTGGCAGGGAAGGGGTTAACACTATGAGGGTTGATTAAGGGGTTAAGTGTTCCCTGGGAGGTGTTTTCTAACTGTGGGGGGGGAGGGGTGGGACTGACTGGTAGAGGAGAGAGATCACTGTTCCTGATCACTAGGAACAGCAGATCTCTCTCTCTACTTCCCTGACAGAACGGGGATCTCCCTGTTTACATTGACAGATCCCCGTTCTGGCTCTCTCAGGAGCGATCGCGGGTCATTGGCGGACATTGCGGCCGCCGTACAGCTACGGCAATTGACGCACAAGGGGAGCCGACCTGCCGCTGTGTAACGACGGCAGCTGGTCGGCAAGTATGACAGGCGAAATGCGATCTGCTGCGGGGAGAAAAAAAAACGCATTGGCTGAAAAAAAAAAAAATATTCGCATAGATGTGAAGGTGTACCATTGGGAAACCATGTTAAATGGACTGTAGTGCATTTCTGCAAAACAAAAAGATTTGCACAAAAAAAAAAAAAAAAAAAGCGCATAGGTGTGATTGTGGGGATGAGCAGGAAAACCGTCATATGTGTGTTGGGAGGAATAAAGGACAACGGACGCCATTTGTGATTGATGTAGGGGGGGAGGGGCGTGAGGACGGAGCGTCCCCTCTGGTGACTCCGGTGAGGTTCCAGCAGGTCGTGTCCCATTTATGAGATCAGCTCATTTGCTGCAGAAACTGGGACATCATTAATAGGATTTAAGGAGCTCTGCCGGGAGAAACGACAGAATAAGGGAAGAAAATAAAAAAGTTTTTGTAGATGGAGTTTTTTTTATATATTTGATATATATATATATATTTATATACACACACCGGACACTTTATGAGGTCCCCCTTGCTAGTAGCGGGTTGGACCCCCTTTTGCCTTCATTCTTGGTGGCAGAGATACAACAAGGTGTTGGAAACTTTCTCTTTGTTTAGAAAGTTTGGAGACCTCTTGCCTTAGACAATTTTGGCTTGTACCTGGTTTCTGGTGAACCTTCAACCCTTTGCTCCTCTCATGGACTTCCTATGTACCCTTTGCCTTCAGAACTGATTCTAATTCTTGGTGGCATAGATACAACGAGGTGCTGGAAACCACATCCCAAAGGTGCTCTATGGGATGAGATGTGGTGAGTGTGGAGGCCATTGGAGGACAGGGACCTCATTGTCCAGTGGTGAGATGATTGGAGCTTTGTGACATGGAGCATTATCCTGCTGGAAGGAGCCATCAGAAGATGGGGACACTGTAGTCATAAAGGGATGGACATGGTCAACAACAATACTCAGGTAGGCCATCCCCCACACCATTACACCCCCACCACCAGCCTGAACCAGTGATACCCCATCCCCCACACCATTACACCCCCACCACCAGCCTGAACCAGTGATATCCCATCCCCCACACCATTACACCCCCACCACCAGCCTGAACCAGTGATATCCCATCCCCCACACCATTACACCCCCACCACCAGCCTGAACCGGTGATACCCCATCCCCCACACCATTACACCCCCACCACCAGCCTGAACCAGTGATATCCCATCCCCCACACCATTACACCCCCACCACCAGCCTGAACCGGTGATACCCCATCCCCCACACCATTACACCCCCACCACCAGCCTGAACCGGTGATACCCCATCCCCCACACCATTACACCCCCACCACCAGCCTGAACTGATGATACCCCATCCCCCCACACCATTACACCCCCACCACCAGCCTGAACCGGTGATATCCCATCCCTCACACCATTACACCCCCACCACCAGCCTGAACCGGTGATACCCCATCCCCCACACCATTACACCCCCACCACCAGCCTGAACCGGTGATACCCCATCCCCCCACACCATTACACCCCCACCACCAGCCTGAACCGGTGATACCCCATCCCCCACACCATTACACCCCCACCACCAGCCTGAACCAGTGATACCCCATCCCCCACACCATTACACCCCCACCACCAGCCTGAACCAGTGATATCCCATCCCCCACACCATTACACCCCCACCACCAGCCTGAACCAGTGATATCCCATCCCCCACACCATTACACCCCCACCACCAGCCTGAACCGGTGATACCCCATCCCCCACACCATTACACCCCCACCACCAGCCTGAACCAGTGATATCCCATCCCCCACACCATTACACCCCCACCACCAGCCTGAACCAGTGATATCCCATCCCCCACACCATTACACCCCCACCACCAGCCTGAACCGGTGATACCCCATCCCCCACACCATTACACCCCCACCACCAGCCTGAACCAGTGATATCCCATCCCCCACACCATTACACCCCCACCACCAGCCTGAACCGGTGATACCCCATCCCCCACACCATTACACCCCCACCACCAGCCTGAACCGGTGATACCCCATCCCCCACACCATTACACCCCCACCACCAGCCTGAACCGGTGATATCCCATCCCCCACACCATTACACCCCCACCACCAGCCTGAACCGGTGATACCCCATCCCCCACACCATTACACCCCCCCACCAGCCTGAACCGGTGATACCCCATCCCCCACACCATTACACCCCCACCACCAGCCTGAACCGGTGATATCCCATCCCCCACACCATTACACCCCCACCACCAGCCTGAACCGGTGATACCCCATCCCCCACACCATTACACCCCCACCACCAGCCTGAACCGGTGATACCCCATCCCCCACACCATTACACCCCCACCACCAGCCTGAACCGGTGATACCCCATCCCCCACACCATTACACCCCCACCACCAGCCTGAACCGGTGATACCCCATCCCCCACACCATTACACCCCCACCACCAGCCTGAACCGGTGATACCCCATCCCCCACACCATTACACCCCCACCACCAGCCTGAACCGGTGATACCCCATCCCCCACACCATTACACCTCCACCACCAGCCTGAACCGGTGATACCCCATCCCCCACACCATTACACCTCCACCACCAGCCTGAACCGGTGATACCCCATCCCCCACACCATTACACCCCCACCACCAGCCTGAACCGGTGATACCCCATCCCCCCACACCATTACACCCCCACCACCAGCCTGAACCGGTGATATCCCATCCCCCACACCATTACACCCCCACCACCAGCCTGAACCGGTGATACCCCATCACCCACACCATTACACCCCCACCACCAGCCTGAACCGGTGATACCCCCTCCCCCACACCATTACACCCCCACCACCAGCCTGAATTGGTAATACCCCATCCCCCACACCATTACACCCCCACCACCAGCCTGAACCGGTGATACCCCATCCCCCACACCATTACACCCCCACCACCAGCCTGAACCGGTGATACCCCATCCCCCACACCATTACACCCCCACCACCAGCCTGAACCGGTGATATCCCATCCCCCACACCATTACACCCCCACCACCAGCCTGAACCGGTGATATCCCATCCCCCACACCATTACACCCCCACCACCAGCCTGAACCGGTGATACCCCATCCCCCACACCATTACACCCCCACCACCAGCCTGAACCGGTGATACCCCATCCCCCACACCATTACACCCCCACCACCAGCCTGAACCGGTGATACCCCATCCCCCACACCATTACACCCCCACCACCAGCCTGAACCGGTGATACCCCATCCCCCACACCATTACACCCCCACCACCAGCCTGAACCGGTGATACCCCATCCCCCACACCATTACACCCCCACCACCAGCCTGAACCGGTGATACCCCATCCCCCACACCATTACACCTCCACCACCAGCCTGAACCGGTGATACCCCATCCCCCACACCATTACACCTCCACCACCAGCCTGAACCGGTGATACCCCATCCCCCACACCATTACACCCCCACCACCAGCCTGAACCGGTGATACCCCATCCCCCCACACCATTACACCCCCACCACCAGCCTGAACCGGTGATATCCCATCCCCCACACCATTACACCCCCACCACCAGCCTGAACCGGTGATACCCCATCACCCACACCATTACACCCCCACCACCAGCCTGAACCGGTGATACCCCCTCCCCCACACCATTACACCCCCACCACCAGCCTGAACCGGTGATACCCCCTCCCCCACACCATTACACCCCCACCACCAGCCTGAATTGGTAATACAAGGCAGGATGGATCCATGCACCAAATTCTGACCCCACCATCTGAATGTCGGAGCTGAAATCCAGACTCATCAGGCCAGGCAACGTTCTTCCAATCTTTTATTGTCCAATGTTGGTGATCTGTGCCAATTGTAGCCTCAGTTTCCTGTTCTTAGCTGACAGGAGTGGAGCCCGGTGTGGTCTTCTGCTACTGTAGCCCATCTGCTTCAAGGTTGGATGTGTTGTGCGTTCAGAGATGGTATTCTGCATACCTTGGGTGTAACGAGGGGTTATTTGAGTTACTGTTGTCTTTCTATCATCTGCAACCAGTCTGCCCATTCTCCTCTGACCTCTGACCTCAACAAGGCATTTTCCTCCACACAACTGCCACTCACTGGATATTTTCTCTTTTTCCCGCCATTCTCTGTAATCCCGAGAGATGGTTGTGTGTGAAAATCCCAGAAATACTCAGACCGGCCCGTCTGCCACCAACAACCATGCCACGTTCAAAGTCACTTCCATCCCCTTTCTTCCCCCATTTCTGATGCTCGGTTTGAACTTCAGAAAGTCGTCTTCACCACGTCTAGATGCCTAAATGCATTGAGTTGCTGCCGTGTGATTGGCTGATTAGCAATTTGTGTTACCGAGCAACTGAACAGGTGTACCTAATAAAGTGGTCGGTGAGTGTATATACATACAGTATGTTGCAACATTACCAGCCCTTAGATGTGGTGGCTGCATTTGTTTTCTTTTTTACTTTTTTCCCTTTATTGTAGCCCGGTGATCCTGCCACTAACACACTTCCTGTCCTATGGTGACAATCCTGCTGTATCTGTGGAGAAACAGTGTTGTCATGCTTAGGACAGGAAGTGCGTTATGATTATAAACACCTCATGGGGGGAGGTGTTCTGTAGTTCACGTGGTTTAACTAGACCGGGCTCACTAAATTTCTGGCAGGATCAACAAGCATTTGCTCTAAAAAGCAGTATAAAGACCCAAAAGTAAACATTTGTTATATTGAAGCTTACCAATGCTTAGATGTGACGGCTGCATCAGCTTTCTTTCTTCTATTTTCATCTGGTGATCCAGCCAGCAAGTCTGTTATTTTTTAAAATCAAGCTCTCCAACAGGATGTATCAGTTTACATGGATGAGACAAACCATTTACCACTTTATCATCCTTTATCGCACAAAGGATGTAACTAATTATAGAGTGAGCGGGAGTTTGGCTTTAATTTGTTAGTGTTTCTAAATCTGCTAGTACATCTAACACCCCCTCCCCCCCCCCCAGACTGACAATGCTGCTGTGCTCCTTCCTCCAGAGTGGGGGGGGGGGGGGTGCGCTCTAATACAGGAGGTGTATTACTGGACAGATCACCAGGTGAAAACAGAGGGAGAAAAAAGCCTAAGGAAAAGAAAACGAATGCAGCCGCCACATCTAATGATTGATAAGCTTCAATATAAGACATTACTGGCTTTGGGTTTAAAGCTGGTTGAAGCTGGCCATAGAAATCCATTATATAATTCTGTAATTGTATGTTATTAAGAATGACCTTTCACCATCTAATGATTGGTAATCTCTATCTGTAGGACATTCTTGGTTTTGGGTGTAATAACACTTTAAGGAGCAACGCAAAGATAATGATTTGTCAGTCTCTGTCGAACTTATTTTTTTTACTGGCCGGTACGTTGGGGCCCAAATCTGGCGTTGGAGCGCCCAGATAAAGTTTATTACCACTTTAACCCCTTGCCGACCAGCCACAGTTTACATATACCGTGGCAAGTCCGACTGTATTGCGCGAAACGACGTACCCGTATGCCATTTCATGCAATAGACACTGGGGGCGCTTGCTGATTGGCCCGAGGGGGAGTCGCCCCGCGATAGTTCCCCAGAAGGGCAGAACGGCAGTCTGACAGAAATGAACACAGTGATCTTGCTAAGCAGGAACACAGATCTCTGTGTTCATCCAGTGCCCCCACACAGTTAGTAAGCATCCACTAGGGCAATGGTCCCCAAACTATCATTATGTCATCAGTACAGTGACAGTGCATATTTTTTAGCAATGATTACTGTAGTAATGTCACTGGTCCCCAAAAAAGTGTCAAATGTGGCAGTTAGGTGTCCGATTTGTCCTCCGCAATGTCGCAGTCCCGCTATAAGTCGCTGATCGCCACCATTACTAGTAAAGATATAAAATAAATAAAAACACCATAAAAATATCCCCTATTTTGTAGATGCGATAACTTTTGCACAAACCAATCAATATAAGCTTATTGGCATTTTCTTACCAAAAACATGTAGCAGAATACATATTGTCCTAAACTGAGGAAGAAATTCGATTTTTTACATTTTTTTATTGGATATGTTTATAGCAGAAAGTAAAAAACATAGTTTTTTTTTTTCAAAATTGTCTCTCTATTTTTGTTTAAAGCGCAAAAAATAAAAACTGCAGAGATGATCAAATACCACCAAAAGAAAGTTATATTTGTGGGGAAAAAAAGGACGTCAATTTTATTTGGGTACAGCGTCACACGACCGCGCAATTGTCAGTTAAACTTACACAGTGCCGTATCGCAAAAAATGGCCTGGCCTTTGCTATGAGCAAAAGTATGTAGACATAGGACTTACCCCCTGCCACGCCCTCTTAACCACCTCCCGCCCACCATATTGATAAATGATAGTTGGGCGGCGGCTCTACTGTTCACATGACGTCGTCCCACTTTTGCCGCGCTTGTGGGCCAGTGGGGGTGAGCAAGGCATCGATCGGTGGTGCGCTCTGTCCCTGGAACTTGGCGCATCACTGATCTCGGTAAAGAGCCGAGGGGGAGGCTCTTTACCCATGTGATGAGCTGTGTCCAATCACAGCTGATCACGTGTAAACAAGGAAATGACAGTCATCTGCATTCCTTTCCTCACGCTGACAGCTGATAGGAGAGCCGATCTGCAGCATTTCCTCACATGGAAGATCTGCACAGATAATCAGCCCCAACAGTGCCCAGCATTGATGCCAGTCGGTGCCCAGCAGTGCATACTTGCCAACAGTCCCGATTTTCCTGGGACAATCCCGATTTTTGGACCCTCGTCCCGATCTGAGGCCGGGACTGTTTTTGGCACCGCAGCTGCTTCTGGCTCCAAAAATATGGCTGCCTCGAGATCACTTTCCGACTAGCAGGTTCTTTCCCCTTGTGTTCAGTGGAGAGGGGAGGGGCCTCTGATCAGTGCAGCCAATTGGCTTCTCTCTTCAGTGTACAAGTAGACAATTCTCTTATACACTGAAGCCGGTTAGCTGCACGGAACGGAGGCCCCTCCCCTCCCACTGAACACAAGGAAACATAACTTGCTAGCCACATGGAGCTGCCGCCAACCCTCCACCCTGTGGCCTGCTGCCGGTCTGTGAGAGGCAGAGCCAAAGGAGTCTACTGCACTGGAGACACCTGATGTAGGGAGGGACTCTGCTGGGGACACCTGATGTAAGGAGGGGCTTTGCTGGGGACACCTGATGTAAGGAGGGACTCTGCTGGGGACACCTGATGTAAGGAGGAACTCTGCTGGGGACACCTGATGTAAGGAGGGACTCTGCTGGGGACACCTGATGTAAGGAGGAACTTTGCTAGGGACACCTGATGTAAGGAGGGACTCTATTGGGGACACCTGATGTAAGGAGGGACTCTACTGGGGACACCTGACTCTGCTGGGGCGCCTGATGTAAGGAGGGACTCAGCTGGGGACGCCTGAAGTAAGGAGGGAATCTGCTGGGGATGCCTAATGTAAGGAGGGACTCTGCTGGGGACACCTGATGTAAGGAGGGACTCTGCTGGGGACGCCTGATGTAAGGAGGGACTCTACTAGGGACACCTGATGTAAGGAGGGACTCTGCTGGGGACAACTGATGTAAGGAGGGACTCTGCTGGGGATGCCTGATGTAAGGAGGGAATCTGCTGGGGATGCTTGATGTAGGAAAGGACTCTACTGGGGACACCTGATGTAAGGAGGGACTCTGCTGGGGACACCTGATGTAAGTAGGGAATCTGCTGGGGACGCCTGATGTAAGAAGGGACCCTACTGGGGACGCCTAATGTAAGGAGGGACTCTACTAGGGACGCCTGATGTAAGGAGGGACACTGCTGGGGATGGCTGATGTAAGGAGGAATACTGCTGGGGATACCTGATGTAAGAAGGGACTCTGCTGGGGACAGCTGATGGCATCTGGTGGCAGGCGACGTGGCATGTGACACTCATCAGGGCTCCCACTGATTCTTCATTATGGTGAGTTGAACTATTTCATTTTATAATACAATGTAAAAATAGAAATAATGTGCTTCAATCATCCTGACACCATAACAACCATGGTGCCGGGATGATTGAAGCGCTAACACCAGGTGTTTGGAGTATCTTTATCTGCTGATTGTTAAACTTTATGGAATACACATATTTCTATTGTGGTGTAGGATCTGAGCCTGCTGTCCCTCCATCCGTCTTTCTTTCCTTCTTTCTCTCTCCTTCTCTCCCTATTTCTTTCTTTCTCCCTCCATCCCTCGTTCATCTCAGACTCGAACCAACCCCCCTTTGAGCCACGCCCCCTTCAAGCCGCACCCACTATTTTGTTTAAACCACGCTCATTTTACGCTGCCTTTTCCTTTCCCCTCTACACCACTCATTAAAATTAATGCCCTGTCCCCTAATTATAATAAGACTTTGCCTACAGACAAAAAAGTGTCCATTACATTTTTTTACAATGTTGGCAACTATGGCAGTGATGCCAAACAACGCCCATCAGTGATGCCAGTCAGTGCTGCCTTTAAAGAGGAAGTAAACCCTGCAAAGTAAAAGCCTATTGGGCAAGTATGCATCTTACCTGCAAACGAAGTCCGCGATGTCCCTGCTGGTGGAAGCATCCATCTTCACCCCTCTTCCTTCCGGGGCCACGGACTCCGCCTCTGTGACTGGACGGAGACGCGTGACGTCACTCCTGCATCACAGAGATGCATGGGAGCCCACGGTCATGGCACGGCCCTATAGAAACGGCACGATCGTGCCCTTTCTAAAGTGTGCATGCACAGATGACGTTGGCGCAAGCGTATATGGTAAATATCTCCTAAACCGTGCAGGTTTAGGAGATATTTCCAGTACCTACAGTAGTACCTTATTATAGGCTTACCTGTAGGGAAAAGTGGTCTGTATGGGTTTACAACCACTTTAAGTGCCCATCAGTGCCTGCTCATCAATGTCGCCAATCAGTGCCCATCAGTGTCACCTATCAGTGACCATCAGTGCTGCCTATTAGTGCCTCCTCATCAGTGCCACCTCATCAGTGCCCATCAGTGCCACCTCATCAGTGCCCTTCAGTGCCGCTTATCCGTACCACCTATCAGTGCCCATCAGTGCCACCTCATCAGTGCCCTTCAGTGCCGCCTATCCGTACCACCTATCAGTGCCCATCAGTGCAGCCTCATCAGTGCTCATCAGTGCCACCTCATCAGTGCCCTTCAGTGCAGCCTATCCATACCACCTATCAGTGCCCATCAGTGCAGCCTCATCAGTGCCCTTCAGTGCAGCCTATCCGTACCACCTATCAGTGCCCATAAATGCAGCCTCATCAGTGCCACCTCATCAGTGCCCTTCAGTGCAGCCTATCCGTACCACCTATCAGTGCCCATAAGTGCAGCCTCATCAGTGCCCTTCAGTGCAGCCTATCCATACCACCTATCGTGCCCATCAGTGCAGCCTCATCTGTGCTCATCAGTGAAGGAGAAAAATTACTTATTTACAAAATTTTATAACAGAAACTAAGAAAAACTTTTTTTTTTCAAAATTGATGGTCTTTTTTGTTTTTTTAGCAAAAAATAAAAACCCCAGTGGCGATTAAATACCACCAAAAGAAAGCTCTATCTGTCTCAAAAAAAACGATAAAAACGTTGTTTGGGTAGAGCATTGCGTGACCGCACAATTGTCATTCAAAGTGTGACAGCGCTAAAAATTGGCCTGGGCAGGAAGGGGGTAAAAGTGCCCAGTAGGCAAGTAGTTAAAGGAGAATTATACAAAAAAGAATAGTTTTTTTTTGTTTTGTTTTTTTACCACTACTATTCCTTTATATTGGCTTTTGAAATTTACAAATACAGCAATTTAGAAATCGGATGAAAGGTTTAGCACTGGGAAACACTTTTTGAAAGACAAAAAGTGCATTTTATATACAACTATATGGATCAGACCAAAATGAGGGACAAATGAGGAGGAATGAGGGGCTGAGGGACATTGCTCCAAATCCGGGACAGTCCCTCGAAATCCGGGACAGTCCCTCGAAATCCGGGACGGTTGGGAGCTGTGGTAATGTAGATGTCTGCAGAGGAAAGTTTTGCTGTAAATGCGTTGTGTAGCAGATGGGGTGGGGGGAAGGGGGACAGGTGACAGTGCTGTCACCGCCACTTTTTATAATTAATCACCAGTAGTAAGCCATTGAAAAGGTGCGCGGTGTACCTTCCACCTGACGTCAGGAAATGCGATCGTTCAGTGCCAGGGAGTGATAACCTGACACTAATCGCTTCTCGTGGCTGTATATGTACAGGAGAGTGTGCTGCAGCAGTGAAAGGGTTAATTCTTAGAGTTTCAGCTGATTTCATTTATAATCAAAGTATTTTTTTTAAATTTTGAATATAATAGGGAAAGGTTTGATGCCCACCCACCCATGCATCCCAATCAGTTTTTTTTTTTTTTTTTTTGCCATCTGTGTGTTATTGGGGAGATTTCACTTCACTTCCTGTCCTGTACACCCAACAGGAAGTGAAAGACAGTCGGCTCAATTCACTAAGCGGTATTTACTGCTTTCAGATCGGCGCTAAAATAGCGTTTTTGAAATTTTTTTGCAATTCTCTAATAAAAGCTACTTAAATACCGCATGCGCTAATTCTTGAAGTGATGCGATATTTTGACGCTGGTGTTCTGTCAACATAGCCAATTCATCGAGGTCTCCAATCACGTCACTTCCCGTTACTGTAAAGCATCAGTAATTGGAGATTTAGACGAGTTGCTGTTTTGATACAACACCGGCAAACGTGTACACTCCGGGCGGACATTGTTAACCCACCGATACTAACCAACAACATGGCCGCCCCCGAGGCGGCGACAACTTTTTCCTCTTTAGCTGCTGTTGTTTTAAAACAGCAAACTCTTCGTGTACCCGGAGTGTACACGTTTGCCGGTGTTGTGCCAAAACAGCAATTCGTCTTAATCTCCAGTTACTGATGCTTTACAGTAACTGGAAGTGATGTGCAGTAGGCGGGGCTACTACCACATGTATGCTGCTACGTTGGTGCCAGGAAAACAAAGAATTGTATCAAAGTTTCCTTTCCATGGCAGAATACATGTGCTAATAGCCCCGCCATGCTGCCACGTTGGCGCCAAGAAATAAAGCTTCAAAACAGGGAAAAACGTTTGTAACTACCAGCAAGCCTGGGTACAGGTAACAAGGTGCAGAAGATGGAGTTACCCGTTAATCACTTTGCTGCCAGGTCCGTAGGACAGTGGCGTCTCCAGCTTTCATATTTATGGGGGGGGGGGGGGGCACATGGGGGGACAGGGACAAAAGTAGGGGGCAACTATAAAATGCAATTATATATATTTTACTACGATCCCACAACGGACCCTTCACATGTTCTGCAGTGAGCTCCCTTCCTACTGTATTGGGGTCCCCCCCCCCCTAGGGTGGCAGAAAACAAGAGAATTATGTCACCAGCATACCATGAAAATATAAGGGTCCAAAGCAGTGGGAGAACTATCAGGGTTGCAAAGGTTGTCTTGCCACCGGGCCCTGGTGCTCTGCCACTGTGGGGTTCCCCAGCCTCCTCTTGCTGTCCTGCTATTGTCAGCGCTGGTCTGGCATCTCTTGGAATTTACAGGCTGGTTCTCCTGTCCTAAGGACGGGACAAATCAGTCTGTTTTTTCAGTAACTGAGAGTCCTGGTGGAGTCCTTCCTGCAACTCCCTCTTCTCCCTGCCAATGAGGATGCAGGGGAAAGAGCAGATCGGGAGGCCGTGGTTGTGTGAGCGCTCGCATTATGCAGTGTCAGCGAGCAGAGGGAGGGGGGAGGAATCACCCGCAGGAGCTGACTGGGGACGCTCTCCCTCTTAGACATTGCCTTTTTGTAAAAAAAAAAAAAATTTTAATTGGGGGGGGGGGGGGGCACATGGTGGGGCACAGCATATTGTTGGGGGGGTCAGGGCCCCCTCTGCCCCCCCTAGGGACGCCATTGCCGTAGGAGGATTGTGTGTAAATCTGAGAAGCAGACTCCTGCCTGTGAATGTAAAAACACACGTGTGGGGTTGGGACGCCTATGCATGAAAACGTTGATTGCCATACACATGTTATATATCACTGCGTACGCCGCAGTGAGAGCGATATTTCTAGCAACAGACATCCTCCGTCCCCCGTAACGCAAAACTGATCCTAAACTGATTTTAAAGTGTCGCCAGTGGAATATATAAGGTACTGAAGTCTGTCGCCATTTCACGGGCGCACACAAACTTCTGTTTACTTGATGCAACCTCGTCTTTTATATTATACCAAAAAAATTGGGTAATTTGTTACATTTGTGTGCCCTAAAATTAACTTTAGTGTACTCTTTACTGAAAGTTTGCGGTGATACCAAGTGACATAAAGAAAATTGGAACTAGCACTATTTTAATCTCTAGGGTCCTTGCTTTCAAAAAATATACCATGTTTTGGGGGGGGGGGGGGGGTGTTTATGCAATCTTCAGGCCTAAAATGATTTTTTTAAGCATGTGCGCAAAAAATGCAAAAATGGCTCCGGCAGCAAGAGGGTTAAGGGTGTGCCGACCGTGGAGTACTCTCACCCCTTCAGCACAGCTCTCCATTTGCAGCTCCATAGCTCTTATTTACTATCAGACGCTCCATGGAACTAAAGGCCGGGCAAACTTTGGTAAATACTTTTTACTTTTAGTTCCCATTTATTTTACCGGGGCCTACTGCCATGTTTTGTAATATCTTTCCTGCAAATATTTTCTTGCATTTTTTTTACATTTCAGTAAGAAGATATTTTAAAACCGCTAAGCTCAACCTATGCTGTATTCTGGAATTAAAGAACCGTTGCCTCTGTGAGGAGCTCTGTATTGTTAAATCCTTAATACATTCCTGTCTGGGTGTGGCAGCGAGTGTCACAGACATTTCTTAAAGCGGAGGTCTGCCAAAATTTTTTTTTTTTAAAAGTCAGCAGCTACAAATACTGCAGCTGCTGACTTTTAAATTAAGGACACTTACCTGTGTGCGATGTCCTCACCCGAGGCCGAACCGTCCCTCGGTCCTCGGATGCTGCCGCCGCCATCTTCGGTAAGGGAATCAGGAAGTGAAGCCTTGCGGCTTCACTTCCTGGTTCCCTGCTGCGCATGCTCGAGTTGCGCTGCCCAATCCGAATGGTCCCTGCTGTCACTGGAACCGTGTGTCTCCCAGCAGACTGGGGGGAGGGGGTGGCGTATGCCCGGAAGTGGGTGCCAATACCTGTGTTATACAGGTATCTGCACCCCCCTCCCCCCTGAAAGGTGCCAAATGTGACACCGGAGGGGGGAAGGGTTCCGAAAAGCGGAAGTTCAATTTTTGTGTGGACCTCCGCTTTAACCACTTCTTGCCATGAGGCCATATACACCTCTTTAAAAAAAATTAAAGGAACACTTTGAAAATACATCAGATCACAATGGCGAAAAAATCTCATGCTGGATGTCACACCTCCCAACATTTTGAGATGGGAATGAGGGACACCTACTAGCAAACCTATGTAGGCATAGGACACACCCCCTGACACACCCCCTTAAAGGAGAATTAACAAAAAAAAAAAGGTTCATTAAATTCACAAGGGATTTTTTTTTACCACTACTATTCCTTTATATTGGCTTTTCAAATGTACAAATGCAAAAATTTTGAAATTGGATGAAAGGTTTAGCACCGGGGAACACTTTTTGAAAGACAAAAAGTGAATTTTATATATAACTATATAGATCAGACCAAAATGAGGGACAAATGAGGGGAAAGAGGGACAGAGGGACATTATTCCAAATCAGGGACAGTCCCTCGAAATCAGGTACAGTTGGGAGCTATGGGCTGGACTGGGTAAGGTGTTAGGATCTATACTGGTATGGACTGGGTAATGTGTTAGGATCTATACTTATATGGACTGGGTAAGGTGTTAGGATCTATACTGGTATGGACTGGGTAAGGTGTTAGGATCTATACTGGTATGGACTGGGTAAGGTGTTAGGATCTATACTGGTATGGACTGGGTAATGTGTTAGGATCTATACTGGTATGGACTGGGTAAGGTGTTAGGATCTATACTGGTATGGACTGGGTAAGGTGTTAGGATCTATACTGGTATGGACTGGGTAAGGTGTTAGGATCTATACTGGTATGGACTGGGTAAGGTGTTAGGATCTATACTGGTATGGACTGGGTAAGGTGTTAGGATCTATACTGGTATGGACTGGATAATTTGTTAGGATCTATACTGGTATGAACTGGGTAAGGTGTTAGGATCTTTAGTGGTATGCACTGGGTAATGTGTTATGCCGCGTACACATGAGCAGAATTTCCGTTGGAAATATCTTGGATGGTTTTTCCAACGGAATTCCGCTCAAGCTTGGCTTGCATACATACGGTCACACAAAAGTTTGCTGAACTTTCGATCATCAAGAACGCGGTGACGTACAACACTACGATGGAGAAAAATGGAGAACCTGCTCTCAATCTTTTGCTGGCTGGAATTCCTCCAGCAAAAGTCCGATGGAACGTACACACAGTCGCATTTTTGGACTTTTGCTGGCGGAATTTCCACTCGTGTGTACGGGGAATTAGGATCTATACTGGTATGGTCTAGGTAATGTGTTAGGATCTATACTGGTATGGTCTAGGTAATGTGTTAGGATCTATACTGGTATGGACTGGGTAATGTGTTGGGATCTATACTGGTATGGACTGGGTAATGTGTTAGGAGCTATACTGGTATGGACTGGGTAATGTGTTAGGAGCTATACTGGTATGGACTGGGTAATGTGTTAGGAGCTATACTGGTATGGACTGGGTAATGTGTTAGGAGCTATACTGGTATGGACTGGGTAATGTGTTAGGAGCTATACTGGTATGGACTGGGTAATGTGTTAGGAGCTATACTGGTATGGACTGGGTAATGTGTTAGGAGCTAAACTGGTATGGACTGGGTAATGTGTTAGGAGCTATACTGGTATGGACTGGGTAATGTGTTAGGATCTATACTGGTTTGGACTGGGTAATGTGTTAGGATCTTTACTGATATGGACTGGGTAATGTGTTAGGATCTATAGTGGTATGGACTGGGTAAGGTGTTAGCATCTATAGTGGTATGGACTGGGAAATGTGTTAGGATCTATACTTGTATGGAATGGGTAATATTTTAGGATCTATACTGGTACGGACTGGGCAATGTGTTAGCAAGGAAAGGATACCATATCGTTTGATGGAAATGAAAATGATCAACCTACAGAGGGCTGAATTTAAAGACACCCCGAAAAACAAAGTGAAAAAAATTATGCAGCAGGCTCCTCCATTTTGCTGAATTTTCATTACAGCAACTAAGAATAGTCCTCAGTCAGTAGTTTGTGTGGCCCTCATGTGCTTGTATACATGCCTGACAATGTCGGGGTATTCTCCTAATGAGACCACGGATGGTGTCCTGGGGTATTTCCTCCCAGATCTGGACCAGGGCATCACTGAGCTCCTGAACAGACCGAGGTGCAACCTGGCGGCATTGGATGGACCGAAACATAATGTCCCAGAGGTGTTGTATTGGATTTCGGTCAGGTGATCGTGGAGGCCATTCGATGGTATTAATTCCTTCATCCTCCAGGAACTACCTGCATACTCTCTCCACATAAGGCCGGGCATTGTCGTGTACCATCCAATGACCCTGGAGCCGGGGAGGCGGGGCCGAGTTCTGCTGCCTGTGTCAATGGATGCAGCAGCAAGACTTGGACGCAGCAGCAAGTTTGGCCTTGCTGCACTTTTCTCTTCTACCACTAGGTGGGCGGGTACTTGGTGGTACCAGATATGAGAAGGACAACCCAAGGTCAGGTTATGGGTATATGGGGTATCTCAGCCCAGGGGCGGATCCAGAGCCTAGTCTCGGGAGGGGCACTGGCAGAAAATACACTAACTGACCGCCATGCTACACTAACTGACCCCCATGCTACACTAACTGACCGCCATGCTACACTAACTGACCGCCATGCTACACTAACTGACCCCCATGCTACACTAACTGACCCCCATGCTACACTAACTGACCGCCATGCTACACTAACTGACCCCCATGCTACACTAACTGACCCCCATGCTACACTAACTGACCCCCATGCTACACCAACTGACCCCCATGCTACACTAACTGACCGCCATGCTACACTAACTGACCCCCATGCTACACTAACTGACCCCCATGCTACACTAACTGACCCCCATGCTACACCAACTGACCCCCATGCTACACTAACTGACCGCCATGCTACACTAACTGACCGCCATGCTACACTAACTGACCCCCATGCTACACTAACTGACCCCCATGCTACACTAACTGACCGCCATGCTACACTAACTGACCCCCATGCTACACTAACTGACCCCCATGCTACACTAACTGACCCCCATGCTACACTGACTTTCTCTCTCTCCCCCCATCCCGGGCCAATAACACGAGGGAGTCTCACTCACCTTCGTGTCTGGCTGGCCTGCATCAGTGCGGAGGAGGAGAAGACAGTGGCGGCTCACATTGCTTCTCTCCCCCGCGCTGTAGCTGCCATGTTCAGTGTCCGGCGCAGCGCTCAGTGATTGGGCGTATGGGGGTCATGTGCGGAGGCGGAACTTCAGGAACAATCACGGACAGGCCAGCTCTACGCCTCACGTGACCCCCATACGCCCAATCACAGGGCGCCGGACACTGGAAGATAAAATTAGGAGGAGGCAGCCAGTGACACATACTGCCCCCCCTAAATGGGGCCACGGCACCCCCCACGCTAGGAGCTCACTCACCTGCCAACTCCCGCTGACTGGCCCACCCGCAAACTTGTCCCTGGGCCCTGAATGGCCTGTTCCTCACACTAATTTCTCGGAGGGGGCAATTGCCCCGTTGCCCCCCCCCCCCTGGATCCGCCCCTGTCTCAGCCAATGGGCAGGGTTTTTCTTGAATCCCTTGGCCTGCTGGGAGAACCTATGTATTCGGGTGGGGTCAGGTGATCTGTCTTCTGTGCCACCTGGACGTAGGTTTGCCACCTTTTCTTCAAGCCAAACCCGAACACTTTAGTGGCACACTGCATGGCACCCCAACCCGCGGCACGAAAATCACGCAAACAGAATCGTGGGGTGCCTGTCACCCAAAAGAAGTTTCGCTTTGCGATTGGGGTGCCATTATCCCCACCCCCCCATTACAAATCTTCTTCCTCTACCAGCACAAATCCTCCTCCCCCAAATACCCCCATGGCAGCCGACAGGGGTGACCCCGGGTCCTCCCGTAGGGGCAGCAGCACACAGGGGGATCGGAACAGCGGGGGGGGGGGGAATTGCAGAGGAGTCAAAACATAAGGGATCGGGAGAATGGGGCAGTGGACTTCACAGACTGACATGCCTACAGCTCTGACATGGAGAGTGAGGGGATTGTTTTCAAACATTTAACTTATTAGAAACTACCACACCAGCAGCTACCTGTCGCCTCTCTCCCTCCCTTATGTTCTCCCTTATGTTTTCCCTTCTGTAATTGCCCCCCACCCGCCGCTCCAATCCCCGTGCTGTCCGGATCCCACTGTGTGCTGGGGCCCCTACAGGAGGACCCATGGTAGAGGGAAACCCGGGCACAGCATTCTAAACCTGTGCTGTCTGGGTCAAAACTGGACAGGTGGCAACCCTACCTGGACGGCTGTCTGTGTCGTGTTGCCCCGGGCTGCTAGGCCGGAGATTGGGCCTATCCCGGGGGCGTCTGGTTGCCAGGCTGTCTGAGGGCCTATCCAGAAGCAAGAGAGCAGCGCAGGGCTGGGATTGCAGTCCAACCAAAAGTGACAGTTCTGCCGGCCATAGAACCTGTCGTGGTCGGGGGTAGAGGGGAAGCTGTTGCCACCAAGGGACCTTATTACCAGGGACCTCAGTGAGTAGCTGAAGCAAGTACCGGAGCAGTGGGGGATGGTGGGGAAGCCAGGGACCAAGCCAGTGGAGGTGACACTTGCAGAGCAGTCTTGTGTGCCAAGCCAGGGACCGAGCGGGTCAGTGGGGTGACGCTTGAGAAGTTTCGGGAGTGCCAAGCCAGGGATCCAGCAGAGAGGCGGGGGTGACCATTGAGGTAAATACCAGAGATTGGAGGAGCTCAAGGGGTTCAGTGACAGTGAATCAGCGGGTCTAGTGAGAGAGACCGGGAGCTCAGTGTGTGGAAGAACTACAAGGAGAAGTTGTAGTGAAAGTGAAGGAACTGTTACGCTTTGTGTTAGGAACTGTTATAGACCATAGGAGACATCATTCCTACACATGCAGATGTGGCTTCTTGCTGGGGGCTTTTCCCTGCACAGCTGTCCTCCTATTGGAGTCTGCTAATTGAACCTGCAACTACTCAAGGGTGTCCTGGCCCCAACCCTCTTTCCCCCATAACAGTTTGTAAGAGAAATAAATATCTTTTGCATTCAAGAAGTGTCTGGCGCTCAATAACTTACACCTTTTTTTTCCTTTTCCCCTTCCTTTACAAACAACAGGGATGGAGACATACCGTATAAACTTGAGTATAAGCAGAGTTTTTCAGACCATTTTTTTTTTGGCTGAAAAGACCCGCCTCGGCTTATACTCGAATGAGTAAAAAAGTATCCAAGATGGAGGAGAAAAAGGGGCGGGGCCCGCGCCGCTGGGTGACGCTCGTGAATCGCCCCGGCGCCCCTGTGAGTTTCCCCTCCCTCCCATGCTGTGTCAGATCGCCGTGCATGTCCCGCCTCCTCTTGTGATAGACGGCACAGTGAACCAATGCTAGGAATCATTGTGCCGTGTGTCATAGGAGGCGGGACATCGTTACCGCGGCTGCACGGCGATCTGAAACAGCGGGACATCAGGAACTGGTAAGCTTTATACACTGGCATACAGAGCATTTCCAGGGACACTGTGCTATATATCCTAGTATATATCTTAGTATGACATGAATGGCACTAGACTGGCATACGGGGCATTTCCAGGGAAACTGTGCCACGTATTCCAGGATATCATATGTGACACGGGACTGACATACCAGTCATTTCCAGGGACACTGTGCTATATATCTGAGCATTGCCTGAATGGCACCAGGCTTAGATACCAGTCAGGGACACTGTTCTATATATCCCATTATATGATCTGTGACACTGGACTGACATACCGGTCATTTCCAGGCACACTGTGCTATATATCCCAGCATATTACGAATGGTATACAGGCCAATTTCCAGGGACACTTTGATATCCACATAAAGTGTGGGAGGGAAGCTGCATTTCTCACCCTCGGCTTATACTCGAACTAATACGTTTTTCCATTTTTTTGTGGTAAAATTAGATGCCTCGGCTTATATTCGGGTCAGCCTATAATCGAGTATATACAGGTATGTACTAGGGTTGTCCCGATACTGAGCATTTGCGTGAGTACTTGTACTCGCACAAATGCTCCCGATGCCTGATTCGATACCTAGGAGCGGCGGTGTTTCATCAGATTAGGCGACCCGGCGCAACCGGAAGTCAGCAGGCGGAACAACGGAAGTGACGCTCGTGTTTGGACATAACGACGCCCATCTTGGTACACCCTGCACTCGGCCGCAGTAAGCCAGCAGTAGACATCTTGTTACACCCAGCCCATATATTTCGGGCTGGGTGTAACAAGATGACTGCTGCTGCTTTTATGCGGCCGAGTTCAAGGAGTACCAAGATGGGCATCGCAGGCAGCCTTTCCTCTCATGACAATGCAGTGCCTGCCCATCAGTGCCCATAAATGCCACCTATCAGTGCCCAATGCCTGTAAGTGCCGCCTATCAGTTTCAGCCACCTGTCATTGCCAGCCATTTATCAATGCCATCTATCAGTGCCAGCAATCTATCAGTGCCAGCCACCTGTCAGTGCCATCTATCAGTGCCATCTATCAGTGCCAGCCATCTGTGAGTGCCAGCCAGAGGCGGCTCTATAATTAGGCAAGTTAGGCGGTCGCCTAAGGCCTCGCCCTCACAGGGGTCTCGCGGCCGCCTAATTTGCCTGTTGCAGTGTTTAACAGTGGTGCTTTCCCAGTCTGTTATGCCGCAAAGTCACCAGCTCTGCGGCGATCTACCCGTCAATCACAGGCAGCTGACGGGTAGATTGAGTATCGGCCGACATGCAGAGTAGCGCGGGAAGCGGCTGTAGTCCTTTCTGTCCTCTTTCATATCGCGCTGCTCCCTGGCGGCCCCTCCCCTCCTCTTCTCTCGTCCATTCCAGGTGATGTCACAAGCATACAATGAGAGGAGGGGAGGGGCCGTCGGGGAGCAGCGCGACATGAGAGAGGACAGAAAGGACTTATTATAATACAGCCGCTTCCCGCGCTACTCTGCATTTAAAGGAAACCAAAAGGAAAGTGTACGCTGCTGTGCCCAGTATTCTGATGTTCACCATACCCTATGCCCAGTACCCTGATGTGCCCTGTACCCTGCCATGTCCAGTACCCTGATGTGCCCTGCCATGTCCAGTACCCTGATGTGCCCCATGCCCTGTACCCTGTGCCCTGCCATGTCCAGTACCCTGATGTGCCCCATACCCTGTGCCCAGTACCCTGATGTGCCCTGCCATGTCCAGTACCCTGATGTGCCCAGTACCCTGTGCCCTGCCATGTCCAGTACCCTGATGTGCCCAGTACCCTGCCATGCCCAGTACCCTAATGTGCCCCATACCCTGTGCCCAGTACCCTGATGTGCTCTGCTGTGCCCAGTGCCACATACCCTGTGCCAGTACCCTGATGTGTCCTTCTGTGACCCATACCCTGATGTGACCAATACCCTGCTGTGCCCCATACCCTGTGCCCAAACCCTGATGTGCCCTGCTGTACCCTATTCCCTGATGTGCCCCATACCCTGCGCCCTGCTGTGCCCCATACCCTGTGCCCAGTACCCTGCTGTGCCCTGTACCATGCACCCTACTGTGTCCTGCTGTGTGCCCTGTGCCCTGCTTTGTGCCCTGTGCCCTGCTGTGTGCCCTGCTGTGTGCCCCATGGCCTACTGTGTGCCTTCTGATAAGCCTTGCTGTGTACCCCATGTTATGCTGCTTGCCCCATGGTGTGCCCCATGCCCAGCCGTGAGCCCCTTAAAGTGCCCCATGTTCTGCTGTGAGCCCCATGATGTACCTCATGTTTTGCTGTGTGCCCTGTGATGTGTCCCATGCCCTGCTGTTTGTCCTATACCCTGATGTGGGACCCATGATGTGCCCCATGTTCTGCTGTGTGCCCCATGATGTGCCCAGTGTTCTGCTGTGTGCCCCGTGTTCTGCTGTGTGCCCCATGATGTGCCCCATGTTCTGCTGTGTGCCCCATGATGTGCCCCATGTTCTGCTGTGTGCCCCATGATGTGCCCCATGTTTTGCTGTGTGCCCCATGATGTGCCCAATGTGCTGCTGTGTGCCCCATGTTCTGTGTGCCCCATGATGTGCCCAATGTTCTCCTGTGTGCCCAATGTTCTGCTGTGTGCCCCATAATGTTCCCTGCTGCCCCCCCCCCCCCCCCGTATTGTCTCCTGACCTCCTGTGCTCTACCCTGCTGTCCCCTGTACACTGCTTATCTCAAGTTAAACCCAGAACTGAGCGTCTGTGGGAAAAAAAAGCACAAGTTTCACATAAAATAGGTAAGCTATAAGATTTGTTTCTATTTTTTAAAGGGGTTGTAAACCCTCATGTTTTTTCACCTTAATGCATCCTATGCATTAGTGTGGAAAAACTTCTGTCACTCAGCAGCCCCCCAGCCCCCCCCATTTTACAGCCCAGCCATTGGCTCTCGCTGCTGTCAATCAAATCCAATGACGTGGGGGGCGGGGCTGAGTCCGGAATTCTATGTCTTTGGATGCAAATGCTGGAAGAGGGAGTGTGCCCGCAAGGTAACCCCCAGGGAGAGCACTTCTCCTAGGTGGTTTCCCAATGCGGGGAGGAGCCGCGAACGGCGTTAGGGGAACCCAGAAGAGGATGTTTGTTCAAAAATGAACTGCACTGTGGAGGTAAGTATATGTTTTTTTTTTTTTTTTAAAACAGGATTTTACAACCACTTTAATGCTGTTTTTTTTAAATGTTTTTATATCACAGGTCGCTGATCGTGCCAATGTTCCGTGAGCTGTAGATCTGAACACTACAGGTTACAGCACACCTAAATTGTTAGCCCCACTCCTGAACTCCCAATGATT
This sequence comes from Lithobates septentrionalis, assembly GCA_037952835.1. Lineage (NCBI taxonomy): Eukaryota > Metazoa > Chordata > Amphibia > Anura > Ranidae > Lithobates > Lithobates septentrionalis. The sequence continues at coordinate 83,146 of JBBDGP010004431.1, forward strand.
GCCTTACCCATGCCCCAGTTCATTTTTAGTATTTTTCCCATTATGGGCGTGAGTGGGGCCTCATGTCCAAGTTTTGCCTAAGGCCTCTCAAAGCCTAGAGCCGCCTCTGGTGCCAGCCATCAGTCAGTGCTCATCAGTGCTGCATATCAGTGCCCCTCAGTGCCACCTAATCAGTGCTGCATATCAGTGCCACCTAATCTGTATTGGGCTCTAAAAACTGTCATATGACATTTAAAGAAAAGTATCGGTAATCGGTATCGGCGAGTACTTGAAAAAAGTATCGGTACTTGTACTTGGTCTTGAGAAAGTGGTATCGGGACAACCCTAGTATGTACTATTATAGTCGTTGCCTCATATAAAGTCCCAACATTCTTTTTTCTTTATAACTTTCACCTCGCACCCACTATGCCTCACAACCCACCAATATACAGAAGGATGTCGGCTATCTCTGGCCCTGGAGGTTCTCATTGGACTGAAGGAGGCCGGAGACCTTGATACAGTTATTTAAAAAAAAAAAAAAAAAACCTTTAGTGTCCCTTTAAAGTCCCACTAGTTTTCTAATTTTTTTTTTTCTTTTCAATTATTCTTATGTGGAGTTGATTGAGTCAACCAAGACTTTACATTTCTTCTTTATTTATTTTTTTCACTCAGCGTAACTTCATCTTTTCTATTTTACCCGAAAAATTGGGAAGTATTTTCTGTTTTGTGCACTAAAATTCAATAAAGTGTATTTTTTTTCCGAGAAATTTCCCTTTTAAAAAAACGCTGTACAAATACAGTGTGACATAAAAAATTGCAACAAACAACATTTTATTCTCCAGGGCCTCTGCTTAAAGTGGTGTTCCGGCCGAAATTATACTTTTTAAATAAAAATACCCCTATAATACACAAGCTTAATATATTCTAGTAAAGTTAGTCTGTTTTGTTAGTTTATAGCAGTAGTTTGTTATTTTATAAACTTGCAGCAGGCCGTGGCCATCTTAAGTGTGGGCATCTGAAGCCAGACTGTATTTCTTCCTGGATCTCATCCTTGCAGATCTCGCACATGCTCAGTGCAGCACAAGCAGTGTAATAGGTTTCAGGTCAGGTTTCCATAGCAACGGCAGGAAGTTGCCGCCCCTTCCCAGAAGGCATTGCAAACAGGAAATGATGCGATGGGCCGCGGCCAGGGAGGAAGAAGTGAAAAATGAATACAGCAGATATACAGTAGGTGCTGAGAAAAAAAAAAAAAATATATATCCAATTCGTTTACAGTGCGCAGTTTAGTGAGGGATGCTGAAGAGTTGGAAAAGTGGGTGGAACTCCACTTTAAAAATAAATAAATATATATATGTGTGTGTGTGTGTGTGTGTTTGGGAGTTCTGAGTAATTTTCTTGCAAAAAAAAAAAAAAAAAATTGCAGATTTTTACTTGTAGAGAAATGCCAGCATTTGGCCTGGGGGGTTAATTGGTTAAAGGTCATAATTACAACAGTGGATGCTGTGAATGGTGAGAGTGTAGGTAAAAGGTTAACAGCTGAGTTAAAAGGCCCCAGAAACAATCGCTCTGTCTGCTGGTGGTTGGATTTTTATCCCATGAGCTGCAAAATCTGTGCGGGGGGGGGGGGGGGGGGGCTGAGTATAATACATCCCACCCTGATTATTTTAAAGGCACCTGGTGCCGGAGGGAGCAAAGCAATTGCAGGACACCAAATTTTTCAAAGCAACCCTGTCAGTTTATAAAGAAAAATGAAAAATTGAATATCAAATACTTACCGCAATTTTCCTTTCCTGACGAGCTCCATGTCAGCCTACTAGTGAGTATGCTCCGCCCATAGCCCCACCTGCAGGACCTAACTCATAAATTTGACTCCCGCCCTCCATAATACGATTTCCGCACCTGGGTGGGAGTCTGCGCAGATTCTAGTGCTTGACCGCCTCTGTATCGCTAAACAGGTAACCTGTAAAAAAATGTAAAGCGTCGCCTATGGAGATTTTAAAGTACCGAAGTTTGGCGCCATTCCACGAGTGCGTGCAATTTTAAAGCATGACATGTTTGGTATCTATTTACTCGGCGTTACATCATCTTTCACATTATGTAAAAAAATTGGGCTAACGTTACTGTTTTTTTTTTTTTTTTTAATGAATTAAACTGTTTCCCCCCCCCCCCCCCCCCCAAAAAACGCGTTTGAAAAATTGCTGCGCAAATACCGTGTGAGATAAAAAGTTGCAAGGAAAACCAGTTTATTCCCTAGGGTCTCTGCTAAAAAAAATATATATATAATGTTTGGGGGTTTTGAGTAATTTTCTAGCAATGAAATGATGATTTTTACATGTAGGAGAGAAGTTGGCCCGGTAGGCAAGTAGTTAATATGTGTTCGTGTTTAAAGGGATGAGGTGGCAACATCAGTGCCGCCTATCAGTGCCCATCAGTGCCGCCTATCAGTGCCCATCAGTGCCGCCTATCAGTGCCCATCAGTGCATATTAGTGCCACCTATCAGTGCTGCTTATCAGTGCATATTAGTGCCACCTCATCAGTGCTGCTTATCAGTGCATATTAGTGCCACCTCATCAGTGCCCGTCAGTGCATCCTCATTAGTGCCCATCAGTGAAGGAGGAAAACGTACCTTTTTACAAAATTTTATAACCGAAACAAAAGAAAACTTTTTTTTTTTCAATTTTTTCATTTTTTTTTATTTGGTTAGCAAAAAAATAAAAAACCCCAGAGGTGATAAAATGCCACCAAAAGAAAGCTCTATTTTTGGGAAAAAAATTATAAAAATTTAGTTTGGGTACAGTGTTGTATGACCGCACAATTGCCATTCAAAATGCGACAGCGCTGAAAGCTGAAAATTTGCCTGAAGCGGGTGAAAGTGCCCGGTATTGAAGTGGTTAATGGTACCTACCTGCAGTAGAGGCAGTAATGTACTCACTACTATGGCAGCCTGCGTCTCCTACCTTTGCTCTGTTACACGGGACAAAAAAGAGCAGAAGTGTCAAATGCCAAGGAGGATTTATTGGGCTGTAGCATGGAATGGAGAAGTGGGCCTCTAGGGAGTATAAACTGCAGGGCTGGGACAAGGGGTGGGCAGGAGGAACGGGTGCCCTGGGCACAGCAGAGAAAGGGGGCAGAGAAAAGACGCAGGGCAGTAAACCCCATTCTACAGCATGCATTTACAGTGGGGGAGGGAGTGCCGTTCCGCATCCTTGCCCTGGGAAATAGATGAACCTGTCCCGGCACTGACAAGTCTTCCATTGCCGGGTTTACAAACCTGACATGGTCTTTCATTGGATGCTTATTACATCTGTATAAACTGTATTTTTTATCAAAGCAGCTTATAGAGCAGTGATGACCTACAAAGTTTACCCCAACGTCAACCAACCAGATTTCAGCTTGGTCTGGAAAAGATGAATTCTGATTGGCTTATGACGGGTTTCTGCACTTTTTGCGCATCGTTCCTCGCCGCGTCGATTAAGCCCGCCTTATGTATAACCGTGTCAGAGCCTGCAGATCACTTTGCAGAGCTGCTATCTATATGTCCAGGTTCCTCCTCACTGTCGCTTCATGTAAAAGTCTTCCAGGGAGATTAGTAGGACAAGAGTGCAGCCGGTGTGGCTTAGTGACTCAATAAACGTGAGACGGTTTCTGATGTAACCCAGCCGAGGAAGGCTGACCTCCTTCACACAACCTCAGAAATACTCGGCTGGGATTTGCATGGCTTGGAGCCAATTCCTGGAGGCTCAAAAATGATTTAGAACTCTACTGGGGGCTGGAGATCCGTCTGGAAGATCAGTACGTTCCGGCAGTGTTCCGTCTTTTATCATTGGGGTTATTAAAATGTTAAAGGTGGAGGTTGTCAAAACTTACATTTTTTTGTGACTTTATATTTGGCCAATAATGTTCTTCTCGATTTGCAAGGTCCAAACACTGGTAAAGCCCAACTCCAGCTTAGGCAGACCCTACTACCCACACCTTGAAAAGGTTCAAGTGTGCATACCATAAAGAGACCCAACCAGTCCCTTAAAAAAGAAAGTCCTCCCTGAAGCTTCTTGCAGGAGAAGAGGTATGATTGTTCTTCTCTATGATGGCCCATGTCTTCTACCTTCTGCCCCAAAAAGATCCTTCGGTGTGCCCCCATGATACTCTGCGGTTCCTTTGTCCTACGTCACTGTAGGACTTGGCAGTGACTAAGGGGTTAGAACGTGTGTCAACAAATGGCCTGGGGGGGGGGCCGAATCCAACCACCCTGGCCATTTTAGGTGGTCCTCACACCCAGGGCTTTTTTCACCCAGAACTCTGTTCTGCCACCTTCATCTCTTGCCCTCTACTCCCTGATCACCACGGTCACTTGTAAATATAGAAGCCTTCTGTCTTTACAAGGACAGCTTTCCTCTCAGCGGCTCTCACAGATCCCTGCCTGTCCTGTATTCACAGTGGGGACAAGGGAGATGCGGGTACAGGTGCAGTGTGTGGGATGGGGCACCATGTGCACTGTGATTCCATCTGTGCCCGGGTGCACTGATGCCAACCAATGAACTCCCTGTATGTGAGAGAGAGAGGTGGAGCCGTCTACACTGCTGGGAGGTACTAGAGCCGGGCAGGTTGGTGAGATGCCAAGAAACTTTTTTTTAATTTCATTTTATTGTTGCTCATTGATATATAATACTTGTAATACATCTTTGTATATTTACTTTCATCCGTGTTGTGTGCATTGGCTATTATGCCGGGCAACTCACAACCATTGTTGTTGCCACTCCGTCACATAACATTTTGAAATGAATAAATTGATTTTGTCTCAGTGGTCGCTGTGAACATTGGCTAAACCTCTCTCACCTCATCTAAAGTCCCAGGGCTATTTCTCTTGTTTTTTTGTGCTTTTTTTTGGGGGGGGGGGGGGGGGCGGGAGAGATCAGCATTGTGGAGGATGATGTGTGCAGAGCTTGGGTATGGGGAGAGTGGTGCAGAGGTCAGAGCCAAGGAGGGGTTGGAAGTGAGATGTGGACAGCCTGTGAAAGAGCACTAAACCCTGCACACTGTGCATAGGACATCCCTAAACTCTGCACTCTGTATGTAGCGCACTCCTCAAGCCTGCAGTCTGTACACATCGCATCACTGAATTCTGCACCCTGTACATAGAACACCCCTGAACTCTTCACTCTGTACATAGCACACCCCTAAACTCTGCACTCTGTACATATCACATCCCTTAATTCTGCACTCTGTACATAGCGCACCCCTGAACTCTGCACTTTGTACATAGCACACCCCTGAACTCTGTACATAGTGCACTCCTGATCTCTGCACTCTGTACATAGCGCACCCCTGAATTCTGCACTCTGCACATAGTGCACGCCTGAACTCTGCACTCTGTACATAGCGCACCCCTGAACACTGCACTCTGAACATAGCACACCCCTGAACTCTGCACTCTGAACATAGCACACCCCTGAACTCTGCACTCTGTACATAGCACACCCCTGAACTCTGCACTCTGTACATACAAGGACATAAAAAGGTTTATAGACTGCTAACAGTTTGTGCAGCACTTTACAATATAAAGACAGACAGTACATTTACAATACAAATTATCACAAGACAATTAGGAGGGTCCTGCTCAGCTTCTGAGCCCCCGTTCACATCGGGCCGATTTGAAATGCGATTTGACATGTCAAATCACATACCCAATCGCAGCCTATTGCCGGCAACAACAAATTGGTGCAACGCCGACTTTGCGGCGCCGCACCGATTTCAAAAGTTCCTGCACTACTTTTGGCGAGTTTGGGGGCAATTTCAAAAGACATCTGTACAGGAACCCGCCCAGATGTCTCTCAAATCGCCCCTGAACTCGCACTGAAATGCTTGCAAAATTTCAAACCTGCCTTCAGTGTGAACCTAGGCTTAGAGCTCATGATCTAAAAGGGAGGGGCAGGTGGTACAAAACATAATCACTGTGTGGGATTGAGCTGATGGAGAAAGTAGAAGTTTATTTTTTATGTAGAGGTGGGATAGGCTTCTCTGAAGAGATGGGTTTTCGGGGATCACTTAAAAATGGACAGAGTAGGAGATAGTCGGACAGATTGGGGCAGGGAGTTCCACAGGATGGAAGAAGCCCTGGAGAAGTCCTGGAGGTGAGCATGAAATGAGGGGCTATGGTAGCTAGAGAGGAGGAGGTCTTGGGAGGAGCGGAAAGGTTGGTTTGGGTGATATATTGAGACAAGATTGGTGATGTAGCTCAGGGCAGAGTTGTGGATGACTTTGTATCCTTATAATCTTTTGAGTGAGCAGAAGGCTGTGGGGGAGTGGTGGCCAGTGGAGGGACTGGCAGGGAGGGGTGGTGACCAGTGGAGGGATTGGCAGGGAGGGGTGATGGCCAGTGTAGGGACTGGAAAGAGGGGTGGTGGCCAGTGGTGGGACTGGCAGTGAGGGGTGGTGGCCAGTGTAGGGACTGGCAAAGAGGCGTGGTGGCCAGTGTAGGGACTGACAGGGAGGGCTGGTGGCCAGTGGAGGGACTGGGAGGGAGGGATGTAGAGATTGCCAGTGTAGAGATTGGCAGAGAGGTGGAGGACACTGAATGGAGGCCAGTGGAGCGATTGGCAGGGAGAGGTGGTGGTCATTGTAGGGATTGGCTGGGAGAGGTGGTGGCCATTGGAGGGATTGGCAGGGAGGGGTGGTGGCCAGTGGAGGGACTGGCTGGGAGGGGTGGTGGCCAATAGAGGGACTAGCTGGGAGGAGTAATGACCAGTGGAGGGATTGGCAGAGAGGTGGAGGACACATAGGGTACTTTGTGATGGGGGATTTCTTATATATGGGGAACCTCTGATGTGAAGGGAGGTTTAATGTAATAGGGGAACCTCTGACATAAAGGGAGGGCCTCTGATATCATAGGGGAACCTCTGATGTGAAGGGAGACTCTGATGTGATGAAAAGGCCTCCGATGTAATGGGGGAATCTCTGATGTGATCAGGGACCTCTGATGTGATGGGAGGACCTCTGGTGTGATGAGGGCCTTTGATGTGATTGGGGGGGGGCCTCTGATAAGATGGGGGGACTCTAATGTGATGAGGGGCTCCTGATGTGATGGAAGGACCTCTGATGTGATCAAAGGGGACTTCTGATAGGATGGGGGGGGGGGGGGCTCTAATGTGAAGGGGGCTCCTGATGTGAAGTTAATTTCATCAAGTTGGTTGTGTGCATGGTTCCAGGCTCAGGTTTCGCATTGATAAATAACATTTGTATTTTTTACATTATAAACTTGGAGGGGGGGCCTCCAGATTTTGTTTAATTGGTGCCGCCCCTGAATAAAGGTTGAGGAACTCTGATCTGTGCAGTGGCTTGGCCTGGGAAAAAAAAAAACGGAGAACGCCAACACAAGCTCCCTGTGCCAAGGCCTGTGCATTGTATGAATGCCTCCTGGAGACAATGAAACACAATGAATGTAAATGAGCAACTAATCAGCTTCCACAATTAAGGGTGCCTGGTGAAAGCATGTGATGTGCTTATGGCTTAGCAGCATTACAGGTGATTTGTGTTAAAGGCTGTGGCGAGGGAGAGAGACAGACAGGGGATTAGCAGGACAGAACAGCTTGGCACAATTAGAGAGACTCTACGGCAAATTGAACTCGTTTTGCTGTGCAGCCTAGAAAGTCTCAACTAGAGAGAACTGAAATTTATATATATAGATATAGATATATATATATATTTTTTTTGTTCCAAACAAGTTATATTGTCATAGAGGGAGCATAAAATGGATGTATTCCGGTAACAAGAATAAGATATGATAAAACATATCAGTCAATTGTACAATAGCAAATATGCATTCAGTAATGAGATAAAATGTCAAGTACAATTGAACGATGAATTCAATAAGAGACGAGTACATTAATGTATCAGTAAAGGACAATGTATTGAAGCTTGAGAAAGGCATTCAAATTTCCCTAGGTGCAGGGGCGTCCGCAGAACTTTTTTCAGGGGGGGGGGCATCATTTTATGGTCACCCAGGCAATATAAAAAGATGTACGATCTCCAGTCTATATGTATATGGGCACGGACTGGGGGTGCGCCTGGCCTGAGTAACTTCCAATACAAAGTGAAGCTGAATTATCTCTTATATAACACATACCGGTGTATATCTCTCTAGGGGAAAGATATATGTGTTATATAAGAGATAATTCAGCTTCACTTTGTATTGGAAGTTACTCAGGCCAGGCGTACCCCCAGTCCGTGCCCATATACATATAGACTGGAGATCGTACATCTTTTTATACTGCAATGTATTGCAATCATAGGTGTGCGCAGGCTATTGCATTAGGGTGTGCACCCCGAAGCTCAAACCAACGCTGTATCCTGGCCCAGGCCTAGGGCAGCACTTTGCAGGGGGGCAGCACGGAAAGAGTCCCCGCCAGCTTGCTCTGTTAGTGTAGCGCCAGTCTTATGGGGCGGACTGGGCTGAGGGGCAAATAAATCTAGCGCCCCCTTAAAAGCGGCCGCACTGCCTCGGGGGTGGGCCACTTCTAATTTTGACTGTCCTCTCATCCTGGACCACAAACCTTCCTCACTCTGCTATATGTTTTCTGCAGCACCATGGGCATGGTTATATCTTCTTAGTTCTCTCCAAAAAATTAGAAATGTGTGCTTAAAGTAGAACTATAGGCAACACTTTTTTTTTTCATTTTGGATAGAATAAGGGAGGGTTATAGCCCCTGTCAGTTTATTTTTTACCATCCCTGCCCCTTGCAGAAATTTCCCTCCACTTCCTGCCCCATAGCCAAACAGGAAGTGAGAGGAAATCTATGTAAATTAAGGGTTTCCCCCCCAGGCCCTCAGAACTAGTGTCCCCACTCAAAAATTTCACGTTGGTTCTTAAACATTAAGGGGTGTGGCCTTGACAAGAAGGGGTGGGTCATATTTAAATTAGGGGGTACACAAGTTTAGTCAGGCCTAGGGCAGCACAAAACCTAAATACACTTCTGGCTCAAACACGCATGACTTTCTCTGCAGCCTCAGCTGCACGGGACAGTGAAGTGCTCTGTGCTTAGCGGCTTCCTCTTCAGGAAGCGGCCGCTTCATAAGGGGCACAGGGGCGTCGCCCCCCTAGTTTGCAGGGATGCATGCAGGGTGCCAGACTCAGTTTTCCATGAGGTTTTTTTTTTTTTTTTTTTTTTTTTTTTTTTTTCAAGCCACATGATTAGAGCCTGAGGCTCTAATTGCCATGAAAAAGGTTGGGCTGGGGGTGCAGAGCACTGCGCCCCGAACCCACCCACTTGTGACACTAGCGAATCAATATTCGCTATTGTCTTCCAGCTTCTGCCCCCACCAATCAGGGCAGGAGGCAGATTGGGTTGGCAGGGAGGAGAAACCGAGGAGGCCGCAGTGCCATGACCGTGGAGTGGTGAGTGCGCCTCTGGGGGGGGATTGTTTGTTTGCCGCCCCCCCTCAAAAAAAAGTTTAGCACCAGCCACCACACACAGTTTACTATACTTCAGCTATGATTGAACACAGGGAGTGAGTGTGTTCACTGCATTCATTTAGAAAAGGAAGGGGCTGGTAAATTACATATTGATTAGCCCCTTCCCCCACTCTCCATCTTTGAACATCCCCCGCAGCAGGTGGGGGAAGAGGAGGGAAGCCAGCAGCACTGCGGTGGGGAGTTGCCCAGGCAGTAGGGGGAATCAGCACTGCACAGAGTGATTAGGGTGTGCCCAGGCACACCTGGCACACCCCCTGCGCACGCCTATGATTGCAATACATCTGTTGTGGCCATATTTTGATCTTTATGAAAACAGCCTATACAAAATGAAGTCATTTTCCAGACAAATCTTTCCAGTAATAGCTGTCCAACTTTCCAGCAATATATAAAACGCTCCTCCTAACTGCTGTTACCTGCGGTTCTTCTTCTGTTGCTTGCAACTGTATGTGCCACTCACTTCAGGTCAGGATTTCCTGTGATGTGATGATGAGTAGGCACTGACAGCCTATCACTCAACGGCTCGGCCACTGACTGCACTGAGTGGGTGGCGCCGGCCGGATCTACAGAACCTGTGCACAGGCAGGCAGCCAATCACTGAAGAGGAGCGGCGGAACGACCGAGCTGCCAAGCGGCCGAGCCATCTCATCCGATGATCGGGCCGGGGGTGACGGAGCGACATCAGATGTGTCAGGACAGAGAGCAGCCGGCTGACTCAGAAAATGTCAGCGGCGGACACTGCAGCTGGCAACTGCAACACCTTCTAGATGATTCCGGGGGGGGGGGTGGGGGGGTGGACAATTCCCCCCCCGCCCCTACGTGCGGACGCCCATGCCTAGGTGGAGAGAAAATTATTTGCTGATAG
>JBBDGP010004432.1:0-26663 GCA_037952835.1 Lithobates septentrionalis
GTACCTGCACATCGCTGAGCTCCACCCTCAGGTAGATCTCCCGGTGCCGCTGCGCCCAGAACACCTGAGGGGTCAGACTCATCTTTCCGCTCACCGACTGACACACACCGGCCGAGCTGTCACTGCACCACCTGGAGGCGGGCGGGGAGAAGTTCAGCCGTCCATCCCACATAAGGGCAAAACAGTCACTTCCGTCCGCCATGATAAGTGAGGGCATGACATGACCCCGGGGCGGCCATCTTGACTAAGGGAAAGAAACCAGTACTTGGTTCCCTGGGCAGAAGGGAGGCGATTTTCAGCAAACACCGATCCGCATCCGAAGTCACCTCCGGGGTGATATTGTGACGGAGGATCTTCTGTCCCCGGGAATGGAAGTGACACCCTGACCGATCCTTATTACATCATCACCGGGGACGGGCCTGATCCGGGGCAATGCTGAGAAAAGCTCCATTCATCAGTCCTCCCAACACAGGTATTCCAATCATCAGTCCTCCCAACACAGGTATTCCCATCATCAGTCCTCCCAACACAGGTATTCCAATCATCAGTCCTCCCAACACAGGTATTCCAATCATCAGTCCTCCCAACACAGGTATTCCCATCATCAGTCCTCCCAACACAGGTATTCTCATCATCAGTCCTCCCAACACAGGTATTCCCATCATCAGTCCTCCCAACACAGGTATTCCCATCATCAGTCCTCCCAACACAGGTATTCCCATCATCAGTCCTCCCAACACAGGTATTCCAATCATCAGTCCTCCCAACACAGGTATTCCCATCATCAGTCCTCCCAACACAGGTATTCCAATCATCAGTCCTCCCAACACAGGTATTCCCATCATCAGTCCTCCCAACACAGGTATTCCCATCATCAGTCCTCCCAACACAGGTATTCCAATCATCAGTCCTCCCAACACAGGTATTCCCATCATCAGTCCTCCCAACACAGGTATTCCAATCATCAGTCCTCCCAACACAGGTATTCCCATCATCAGTCCTCCCAACACAGGTATTCCAATCATCAGTCCTCCCAACACAGGTATTCCCATCATCAGTCCTCCCAACACAGGTATTCCCATCATCAGTCCTCCCAACACAGGTATTCCCATCATCAGTCCTCCCAACACAGGTATTCCCATCATCAGTCCTCCCACACAGGTATTCTCATCATCAGTCCTCCCAACACAGGTATTCCAATCATCAGTCCTCCCAACACAGGTATTCCCATCATCAGTCCTCCCAACACAGGTATTCTCACCATCAGTCTTCCCAACACAGGTATTCTCATCATCAGTCCTCCCAACACAGGTATTCCAATCATCAGTCCTCCCAACACAGGTATTCCAATCATCAGTCCTCCCAACACAGGTATTCCAATCATCAGTCCTCCCAACACAGGTATTCCCATCATCAGTCCTCCCAACACAGGTATTCCCATCATCAGTCCTCCCAACACAGGTATTCCCATCATCAGTCCTCCCAACACAGGTATTCCAATCATCAGTCCTCCCAACACAGGTATTCCCATCATCAGTCCTCCCAACACAGGTATTCCAATCATCAGTCCTCCCAACACAGGTATTCTCACCATCAGTCTTCCCAACACAGGTATTCTCATCATCAGTCCTCCCAACACAGGTATTCCAATCATCAGTCCTCCCAACACAGGTATTCCAATCATCAGTCCTCCCAACACAGGTATTCCCATCATCAGCCCTCCCAACACAGGTATTCCCATCATCAGTCCTCCCAACACAGGTATTCCCATCATCAGTCCTCCCAACACAGGTATTCCAATCATCAGTCCTCCCAACACAGGTATTCCCATCATCAGTCCTCCCAACACAGGTATTCCAATCATCAGTCCTCCCAACACAGGTATTCCCATCATCAGTCCTCCCAACACAGGTATTCCCATCATCAGTCCTCCCAACACAGGTATTCCCATCATCAGTCCTCCCAACACAGGTATTCTCACCATCAGTCTTCCCAACACAGGTATTCTCATCATCAGTCCTCCCAACACAGGTATTCCCATCATTAGTCCTCCCAACACAGGTATTCCCATCATCAGTCCTCCCAACACAGGTATTCCCATCATCAGTCCTCCCAACACAGGTATTCCCATCATCAGTCCTCCCAGCACAGGTATTCCCATCATCAGTCCTCCCAGCACAGGTCATCAGGCCTCCCAACAGGGGTATTCCCATCATCAGTCCTCCCAACACGGGTATTCTCATCATCAGTCCTCCCAACACAGGTATTCCCATCATCAGTCCTCCCAACACGGGTATTCTCATCATCAGTCCTCCCAACACAGGTATTCCCATCATAGTTACATAGTTACATATATATATAGTAGGTGAGGTTGAAAAAAGACACAAGTCCATCAAGTCCAACCTATGTGTGTGATTATGTGTCAGTATTACATTACATATCCCTGTATATTGCGGTGATTCAGGTGCTTATCTAATAGTTTCTTGAAGCTATCAATGCTCCCCGCTGAGACCACCGCCTGTGGAAGGGAATTCCACATCCTTGCCGCTCTTACAGTAAAGATCCCTCTACGTAGTTTAAGGTTAAACCTCTTTTCTTCTAATTGTAATGAGTGGCCACGGGTCTTATTAAACTCTCTTCTGCGAAAAAGTTTTATCCCTATTGTGGGGTCACCAGTACAGTATTTGTAAATTGAAATCATATCCCCTCTCAAGCGTCTCTTCTCCAGAGAGAATAAGTTCAGTGCTCGCAACCTTTCCTCATAACTAAGATCCTCCAGACCCTTTATTAGCTTTGTTGCCCTTCTTTGTACTCGCTCCATTTCCAGTACATCCTTCCTGAGGACTGGTGCCCAGAACTGGACAGCATACTCCAGGTGCGGCCGGACCAGAGTCTTGTAGAGCGGGAGAATTATCGTTTTATCTCTGGAGTTGATCCCCCTTTTAATGCCAATATTCTGTTTGCTTTATTAGCAGCAGCTTGGCATTGCATGCCATTGCTGAGCCTATCATCTACTAGGACCCCCAGGTCCTTTTCCATCCTAGATTCCCCCAGAGGTTCTCCCCCCAGTGTATAGATTGCATTCATATTTTTGCCACCCAAATGCATTATTTTACATTTTTCTACATTGAACCTCATTTACCATGTAGTCGCCCACTCCATTAATTTGTTCAGGTCTTTTTGCAAGATTTCCACATCCTGCGGAGAAGTTATTGCCCTGCTTAGCTTAGTATCGTCTGCAAATACAGAGATGGAACTGTTTATCCCATCCTCCAGGTCGTTTATGAACAAATTAAATAGGATTGGTCCCAGCACAGAACCCTGGGGGACCCCACTACCCACCCCTGACCATTCTGAGTACTCCCCATTTATCACCACCCTCTGAACTCGCCCTTATAGCCAGTTTTCAATCCATGTACTCACCCTATGGTCCATGCCAACGCACCTTATTTTGTACAGTAAACGTTTATGGGGAACTGTGTCAAATGCTTTTGCAAAATCCGGATACACCACATCTACGGGCCTTCCTTTTATCTAGATGGCAACTCACCTCCTCATAGAAGGTTAATAGATTGGTTTGGCAAGAACAATTCTTCATGAATCCATGCTGATTACTGCTAATGATATCATTCTTATTACTAAAATCTTGTATATAGTCCCTTATCATCCCCTCCAAGAGTTTACATACTATTGATGTTAGGCTAACTGGTCTGTAATTCCCAGGGATGTTTTTTGGGCCCTTTTTAAATATTGGTGCTACATTGGCTTTTCTCCAATCAGCTGGTACCATTCCAGTCAATAGACTGTCTGTAAAAATTAGGAACAACGGTCTGGCAATCACCTGACTGAGTTCCCTAAGTACCCTCGGATGCAAGCCATCTGGTCCCGGTGATTTATTAATGTTAAGTTTCTCAAGTCTAATTTTAATTCCGTCCTCTGTTAACCATGTAGGTGCTTCCTGTGTTGTGTCATGAGGATAAACACTGCAGTTTTGGTTACTGAAGCCCCCCGATTCACTCGTGAAGACTGAGGAGAAGAATAAATTCAATACCTCTGCCATCTCCCCATCCTTTGTAACCAGATGTCCTTCCTCATTCTTTATGGGGCCAATATGGTCTGTCCTCCCTTTTTTACTGTTTACATACTTAAAGAATTTCTTGGGATTTTTTTTTGCTCTCCTCCGCTATGTGTCTTTCATGTTCTATCTTAGCCATCCTAATTGCACCCTTACATTTCTTATTGCATTCTTTATAAATTCTGAATGCTGTGTATGATCCCTCAACCCTGTATTTTTTGAAGGCATTCTCCTTTGCTTTTATATGCATTTTTACATTGGAGTTAAGCCATCCAGGATGTTTGTTCGCTCTTTTAAATTTATTACCCAATGGGATACATTGGCTAATGCCCTTATTTAATATGCTCTTAAAGCAAACCCATCTCTCCTCTGTATTCTTTGTTCCTAATATTTTATCCCAATTTATGCCTTTTAGCCAGGTTTGTAGTTTAGGGAAGTTGGCTCTTTTGAAATTCAGTGTCTTTGTGTTCCCTTCATGTCTCATATTTGTGTGATTTATACTGAAACTAATTGACCTGTGATCACTGTTACCTAAATTGCCCCGCATTTCCACATCTGTTATCAGGTCTGTATTGTTGGTAATCAGTAGATCTAGTAATGTTTTATTTCTAGTTGGTGCGTCTACCATCTGACCCATAAAATTGTCCTGCAAGACATTAAGGAACTGGCGAGCCTTAAATGAATGCGCAGTTCCCTCCGCCCAGTCTATGTCTGGATAATTAAAATCCCCCATTATGATAACACTTCCCATCCTTGCTGCTAATCCAATTTGTGATAGGAGATCCGTCTCCACTTCCTCCCTCAGGTTAGGGGGCCTATAGCATACTCCCAGTATTATTTTCCCCTTAGCTTCATCCCTTTGGAGCTCTACCCATAAAGATTCCACCTCCTCCCTAGCTCCCTCAGTGATGTCATTTCTCACATTCACTTGTACATTATTCTTGATATATAGGCATACCCCTCCCCCTTTTTTACCCTCTCTATCCTTGCGGTATAGGGTATACCCTTGAATGTTTGCCAGCCAATCATGAGAGCTGTTGAACCAGGTCTCTGAAATTCCCACAAAATCCAAATCCTCCTTGTACAACAGTATCTCTAGTTCACCCATCTTGTCCGCCAGGCTCCTGCATTGATGAACATGCCACATAGTTTAGACCGGTCGCATATTGTCCTCGTATTGGGTGTTTCAAGATTGCAACTTGGACTTGCTACTATACTCACCTTGTGTTTTTGTGCTTTGGTTAACCTACCACTAATGCCCCCAATACTACCCTCTGGAGTATCTTCCGCGCTGGCTATCACTGTCTCTGGACCCTCCCCCCATCACCTAGTTTAAAAACCCCTCTAACTTTTTGGCCATCTTCATTCCCAGCAGATCTGCACCCTCCTCATTTAGGTGCAGTCCGTCCCTTCTATAGTACCGGTTACCGACTGAGAAGTCGGCCCAGTCCTCCAGGAACCCAAACCCCCCCTTACTACACCAGCTCTTCAGCCACTTGTTTACTTCCCTAATCTCCCTCTGCCTCTCTGGTGTGGCTCGATGTACCGGTAGTATTCCTGAGAACACTACCTTGGAGGTCCTTTTCCTCAATTTAGCTCCTAAGTCCCTAAAATCGTTCTTTAGGACACTCCATCTGCCTCTGACTTTGTCATTGGTGCCAACGTGCACCATGACAGCCGGGTCTTCCCCAGCCCCTCCCAGTAATCTGTCCACAAGATCCGTGATGTGCCGAACCCGAGCGCCCGGTAGACAACATACTGTTCGGCGCTTCAGGTCTTGGTTACAGATTGCCCTCTCTGTCCTTCTAAGAATTGAGTCCCCTACCACCAGTATCTGTCTTTCCTTTCCCTTTGCTGCCCCCCCACTCTCACTGGAGGAGTTCTTCCCCTGGCAGCTAGGAGAGTCCCTCAACTCCAGCAGTGCTGGTCCCTGACTGGTTACACCAATGTCACTCAATGGAGCGTACTTATTGGGATGCTCCAGTCCTGGATCGGCCTCCCTGGCACTTCCCCCTCTACCCCTCCTGACTGTCACCCATCTACTCTTTGCTAGTGCCGGCACCTCTTTGTCTCCACCCGCCTCTGTGCTGGCCCCTGCCGGCACCTGCCGTGTACGTTCCTGGCTCTCCTTTAGTATGGAGGGACTTCTCAGTGCTGACAGTTGCTTCCCCAGATTCAGAACCTGGGCTTCCAGGGAAACAACATACTTTCATTTTGCACAGCAGTATTCACCCTCGATCGGATGATCAAGGAACGCATACATGCGGCAAGAGGTACAAAGAGTCGCCTCTCCACACCCGCCGGGCATCGTACCTATTAAATTTAGTGAGGATTGGGGAATTTTACCCTGTCCAAATTACCTAACAGCTAGCTTCCTGGCACTAATACTCAAGACAATACACAGGTACACAACAAGACAATACACAGGTACACAACAAGACAATACACAGGTACACAACAAGACAATACACAGGTACACGACAAGACAATACACAGGTACACAATACACAAGTACTAACG
The DNA here is from genome assembly GCA_037952835.1 of Lithobates septentrionalis. NCBI lineage: Eukaryota > Metazoa > Chordata > Amphibia > Anura > Ranidae > Lithobates > Lithobates septentrionalis. Next base: position 6,596 of record JBBDGP010004432.1, read on the forward strand.
ATCCACACACACTGCTCAGACAACACTCAGATACTCACACTACACAGGTACTATGACCCCTGTTATAAACTCTTGTTTATAACTCCCACTTACACCAAGCTCCACAGCTTCAAACTGAGCACGCTCAACTGAGTCCTACAACAAGTTAAATAGGCACCTGGGAGCAATTAACCACACCCCTTAATTGATAGACTGATGAAACAGAAAAAAAAAAAAAAAGCTATTTAAAAAGTGACAGCAAAAGGCAAGTTAAAAACTAAAAGGAAAAGTCCCCAAAATGCAACCCAGCAAACACCAACAGACAGCAGCAATACACACACCAACAGACAGCAGCAATACACACACCAACAGACAGCAGCAATACACACACCAACAGACAGCAGCAATACACACACCAACAGACAGCAGCAATACACACACCAACAGACAGCAGCAATACACACCAACTGACAGCAGCAAACACACACCAGCAGACAGCAACACCAACAGACAGCAAGACTTGTATACTCTAACACTTGTTTATAACTCCCACTTAATCCAGCTCCACTTACACCAAGCTCCACAGCTTCAAACATCAGTCCTCCCAACACAGGTATTCTCATCATCAGTCCTCCCAACACAGGTATTCCCACAATCAGTCCTCCCAACACAGGTATTCCCATCATCAGTCCTCCCAACACAGGTATTCCCATCATCAGTCCTCCCAACACAGGTATTCCCACAATCAGTCCTCCCAACACAGGTATTCTCATCATCAGTCCTCCCAACACAGGTATTCCCACAATCAGTCCTCCCAACACAGGTATTCCCATCATCAGTCCTCCCAACACAGGTATTCTCATCATCAGTCCTCCCAACACAGGTATTCTCATCATCAGTCCTCCCAACACAAGTATTCTCATCATCAGTCCTCCCAACACAGGTATTCTCATCATCAGTCCTCCCAACACAGGTATTCTCATCATCAGTCCTCCCAACACAGGTATTCCCACAATCAGTCCTCCCAACACAGGTATTCCCATCATCAGTCCTCCCAACACAGGTATTCCCACAATCAGTCCTCCCAACACAGGTATTCCCATCATCAGTCCTCCCAACACAGGTATTCCCACAATCAGTCCTCCCAACACAGGTATTCTCATCATCAGTCCTCCCAACACAGGTATTCTCATCATCAGTCCTCCCAACACAGGTATTCCCACAATCAGTCCTCCCAACACAGGTATTCTCATCATCAGTCCTCCCAACACAGGTATTCCCATCATCAGTCCTCCCAACACAGGTATTCTCATCATCAGTCCTCCCAACACAGGTATTCCCATCATCAGTCCTCCCAACACAGGTATTCCCACCATCAGTCCTCCCAACACAGATATTCTCATCATCAGTCCTCCCAACACAGGTATTCCCACAATCAGTCCTCCCAACACAGGTATTCCCATCATCAGTCCTCCCAACACAGGTATTCCCATGATCAGTCCTCCCAACACAGGTATTCCAATCATCAGTCCTCCCAACACAGGTATTCCCATCATCAGTCCTCCCAACACAGGTATTCTCATCATCAGTCCTCCCAACACAGGTATTCCCATCATCAGTCCTCCCAACACAGGTATTCCCACAATCAGTCCTCCCAACACAGGTATTCCCATCATCAGTCCTCCCAACACAGGTATTCCCATCATCAGTCCTCCCAACACAGGTATTCCCATCATCAGTCCTCCCAACACAGGTATTCCCATCATCAGTCCTCCCAACACAGGTATTCTCATCATCAGTCCTCCCAACACAGGTATTCCCATCATCAGTCCTCCCAACACAGGTATTCTCATCATCAGTCCTCCCAACAGGGGTATTCCATACTAGAAATTAACTGTGCTGCCCAGAAGGCTGATTATGGCTAAAAAAAAAATTCTATAGCAATATCAATATAATATGAAAAATATCATCTATAATTTCATTGGTGTCAGTGAAAGGAATAGTGCCCCATCATTGGTGTCAGTGGGAGGAATAGTGCCCCATTATTAATGTTAGTGGGGGGAATAGTGCCCCATTATTGGTATCAGTGGGAGGAATAGTGCCCCATCATTGGTGTCAGTGGGAGGAATAGTGCCCCATCATTGGTGTCAGTGGGAGGAATAGTGCCCCATCATTGGTGTCAGTGGGAGGAATAGTGCCCCATCATTGGTATCAGTGGGAGGAATAGTGCCCCATCATTGGTGTCAGTGGGAGGAATAGTGTCCCATCATTGGTGTCAGTGGGAGGAATAGTGTCCCATCATTGGTGTCAGTGGGAGGAATAGTGCCCCATCATTGGTGTCAGTGGGAGGAAAAGTGCCCCATCATTGGTATCAGTGGGAGGAATAGTGCCCCATCATTGGTGTCAGTGGGAGGAATAGTGCCCCATCATTGGTGTCAGTGGGAGGAAAAGTGCCCCATCATTGGTGTTAGTGGGAGGAATAGTGCCCCATCATTGGTGTCAGTGGGAGGAAAAGTGCCCCATCATTGGTGTTAGTGGGAGGAATAGTGCCCCATCGTTGGTGTTAGTGGGAGGAATAGTGCCCCATCATTGGTGTTAGTGGGAGGAATAGTGCCCCATCATTGGTGTTAGTGGGAGGAATAGTGCCCCATCATTGGTGTCAGTAAACAAAAGAGCTCCGCTAGGGCCAGATAAAAACAAGCAAAGGGTCGAAGTTTGGAGACCACTGATGTATAACATAATATATATATTTTACTATGATTTGTTTTATATTATATATTTTTTTTAACAGAAAGGTTTTTTATTGAACAACAAGACAGTACAAACATAGCAGGTGTCATACATAAGATCCGATTTTATAATATATTTAATATAAAATAGAATATAAATATGATATGAAACAATGTAAAATAATATATAAGATAGAATATATAACATAATAAAAAATCGAACGCAAAATAATCTATATTTTAATTTATAATATACTATAGTTTGTAATATATTTAATTGTTATAATATGATATAAAATAGAAGAAAAATATATTATGAAATAATATAATATATAACATAATATAAAATATAATACAATGTAATCTATAATTTAATGTATATTAGATACATTTTTATTATATAATAAAATATAATATATTCTGTTTTTTTATTTTATATTATACTATAATTTGTATTATATTTATTTATATAATAGAGTATTAATATAAATACAAAATAATATATAAAATGTAATATAAAATTTAATTGATATTATATTTGATACATTTTTTTATAAAATAATACAGTTTTCTCATAAGTTTACATACCCTTGCAAAATTTATGATTTCTTGGCTATTTTTCAGAGAATATGAATGATAACACAAAAACTTTTCTTTCACTCATGGTTAGTGTTTGATTTATTATCAATCAACTGTGTTTATTCTTTTTAAATCATAATGGCAACAGAAAGTACCCAAAATGACCCTGATCAAAAGTTTACATACCCCAGTTCTTAATACCGTGTATTGCCCCCTTTAAAGTGATTTGTAAGGGTTCCTCTTTTTTTTTTCTTTTTTAACGACTTCAGCCCCGGACCATTTGGCTGGCAAAAGATCAGAGCACTTTTTGCGATTCGGCACTGCGTCGCTTTAACTGACAATTGCGCGGTCGTGCGACGTTGCACCCAAACAAAATTGACGTCCTTTTTTTCCCCCACAAATAGAGCTTTCTTTTGGTGGTATTTGATCACCTCTGTGGTTTTTATTTTTTGCGCTACAAACAAAAAAAGAGCGACAATTTTGAAAAAAAAAATGCATTCTTTTTTACTTTTTGCTATAATAACTATCCCCCCAAAAAATATATAAAAAAACATTTTATTTCCCTCAGTTTAGGTTGATATGTATGCTTCTACATATTTTTGGTAAAAAAAAAAAAAAAAAATCGCAATAAGTCCTCGTGCACACAGGCTGTTAAAATAACGTTATGAAAACGCCAGTATCTTTGCAGTGATTTTTTGAAACTTTTTTCAGCTTTTTTTCAGCGTTTTTGCAATAGCGTTTTTGAGCGTTTTTCCGCGTTAGCGTTTTTTAGCGTTTTTTTTTCAATTTTTTTTTTTTTTCAATGGATCAAAAACGTTAAAAAACATTGGTGAATGACGTTTTTGAGCGTTTTTCAGAGTTAGAGCGTTTTTACAGCTGAAAAACGTCTCTCAGAACCCACTGGTCCTGGGTTTTTTTTTACAGCTTAAAAATGCCTATGCCACTTGCAGCTCAAAAACGCCTAGGTGGGCATGAAGCCATAGACTAACATAGACAGGCCTTTTTAAGCTGCAAAAAAAGCTCAAAAAAGCAGCTGTAAAAACGTCCGTGTGCATGAGGACTAAGCGTTTATTGATTGGTTTGTACAAAAGTTATAGAGTCTACAAAATAGGGGGTAGTTTTATGGCATTTTTATTATAATTTTTTTTTTTTTTACTAGTTATGGTGGCGATCTGCGATTTTTATCGTGACCGCGACATTATGGCGGACACATCTGACATTTTTAACACTATTTTGGGACCTTTGTCATTTATACAGCGATCAGTGCTATAAAAATGCATTGATTACTGTGTAAATGACACTGGCAGGGAAGGGGTTAACCCCTAGGGGGCGGGGAAGGGGCTAAGTGTGTCCTAGGGAGTGATTCTAACTGTTAGGGGGCGTGGCTTACTGTGACACGTCACTGATAGCTGCTCCCAATGAGAAGGAGCAGATGATCAGTGTTATGTCACTAGGCAGAACAGCTAGATGCCTGCGCTGCTATCAGTCTATCCAAGTTCAAGGGTTCAGGTAAGTAAAACGGGGGGGCTAGGGGGGGGGGGCAGTCACTGCCAGGTGTTTTTTCACCTTAATGCATATGATGCATTAAGGTGAAAAAACACGAACCTTTACAACCCCTTTACCATCAATGACAGTTTGAAGTCTTTTGTGGTATTTGTGGATGAGGCTCTTTATCTTCTCAGATGGTAAAGCTGCCCATTCCTCTTGGCAAAAAGCCTCCAGTTCCTGTAAATTCTTGGGCTGTCTTCCATGAACGGCACGTTTGAGATCTCCCCAGAGGGGCTCAATGATATTGAGGTCAGAAGACCGAGATTCACTCCAGAACCTTCACTTTATTCTGCTGTAGCCAATGACAGGTCAACGTGGCCTTGTGTTTTGGATCATTGTCATGTTGGAATGTCCAAGTACGTCCCATGCGCAGCTTCCTGGCTGATGAATGCAAATGTTCCGCCAGTATTTTTTGAGAACATACTGCATTCATCTTGCCATCAATTTTGAACAAATTTCCTGTGCCTTTGTAGCTCACACATCCCCAAAACATCAGCGACCCACCTCCGTGTTTCACAGTAGGAATGGTGTACCTTTCATCATAGGCCTTGTTGGCTCCTCTCCAAATGTAGCGTTTATGGTTGTGGCCACAAAGCTCAATTTTGGTCTCATCACTCCAAATGACTTTGTGCCAGAAGGTTTGAGGCTTGTCTCTGTGCAGTTTGGCGTATTGTAAGCGGGATATTTTGTGGCATTTGCGTAGTGATGGCTTTCTTCTGGAGACTCGACCATGCGGCCCATCTTTCTTCAAGTGCCTCCTTATTGTGCATCTTGAAACAACCACACCACATGTTTTCAGAGAGTCCTGTATTTCACCTGAAGTTATTCGTGTTTTTTTCTTTGCATCCCGAACTATTTTCCTGGCAGTTGTGGCTGAAATTTTAGTTGGTCTACCTGACCGTGGTTTGGTTTCAACAGAACCACTCATTTTCCACTTCTTGATTAGAGTTTGAACACTGCTGATTGTCATTCTCAATTCCTTGGATATCTTTTTATATACCTTTCCTGTTTTATTCAATTCAACCACCTTTTCCCGCAGATCCTTTGACAATTATTTTGCTTTCCCCATGACTCAGAATCCAGAAACGTCAGTGCAGCACCGGATGAAAGATGCAAGGGTCTGTCAGAAGTCCAGAAACTCATTGATCTTTTATATACACACTAATTACAGCAAACAGATCACAAGTGAGGATGGTTACATTTAATAACCATTCAAACCCCTTCCCTTTGTGTCAACTTGTGTGCATGTTATCAGGCCAAAATCACCAGGGCATGTAAACTTTTGATCAGGGTCATTTGGGTAGTTTCTGTTGCCATTATGATTTAAAAAGAGTAAACACAGTTGATTGATAATAAATGGCTTCAGCCAAACACTAACCATGAGTGATAGAAAAGTTTTTGTGTTATCATTTATATTCTCTGAAAAATGGCCAAGAAATCATAAATTCTGCCAGGGTATGTAAACGTATGAGCACAACTGTATATGATAAAATATATTCTATTTTTTATTTTATATTATACTATAATTTGTATTATATTTAATGATGTAATATAATATATAATAGCGTATTAATAAAATACAAAATAATATATAAAATATAATATAGGATTTAATTGATATTATATTTGATACATGTTTTATAAAATAATATGTAATAAAATATAATATATTCTATTTTTTATTTTATATTATGCTACAATTTGTATTATATTTAATTATATAATCTATACTAGAGTATGAATATAATACAAAATAATATATAAAATATAATATAGAATGTAATTGATATTATATTTGATACATGTTTTATAAAATAATATGTAATAAAATATAATATATTCTATTTTTTATTTTATATTATGCTACAATTTGTATTATATTTAATTATATAATATATACTAGAGTATGAATATAATACAAAATAATATATAAAATATAATATAGAATGTAATTGATATTATATTTGATTCATTTTTTTATTAAGAAAAAAATATATATACAATATAGTCTATTTTTTATATTATACTATAATTTGTATTATATTTAATTATAAAATATATAATAGATTATAAATATAATACAAAATAATATATAAAATATAATATAGAATTTAATTGATATTATATCTGATTCATTTTTTATATAAAAAAATATATAATAAAATATAATACATTCTATTTGTTATTTTATATTATACTATAATTTGTATTATATAATATATAATAGAGTATGAATATAATACAAAATAATATATAAAATATCATATAGAATTTAATTGATATTATATGTAATCCATTTTTTTATTAAAAAAAATATAAAACATTTTATATAATATAATTTTTATTTTATATTATACTATAATTTGTATTATATTTAATCATATAATATAATATATAATAGAGTATGAGTATAATACAAAATATAATATAAAATAGAATTTAATTGATATTATATTTGATTCACTTTAAAAAAAATATATATATATAATAAAATATAATATATTCTATTTTTTATTTTATATTATACTATCATTTGTATTATATTTAATTATATAATAGAGTATTAATATAATACAAAATAATATATAATATAGAATTTATATTATATTTAATACATTTATATAAATTAATATATAATAAAATATAACATAAAATATATATATACAGGATTTATATAGCAGTAACATTTGTTCCCAGCACTTTACAATATAAAGGGGGACAGTACAGCTACAAAACAAATCAGGGGGGTTGGGAGGGCGCTGATCATAAGAGCTTACACTCTAATATGATATAAAAATATCTAATAATAATAATATAAATAAAAATGAAGTCCGGGTTATGCGGAGTATTGAGGGAATTGTGCGGACAGGGTGCGCTGCCGCCTCCAGCCAGCAGGGGACCTCAGCTTCCCCGCCCGGCGGCCCCGTCATTCTCCCGGAAGCGGAAGTGAGAGTTCCAGAATCAGCAGCGGCACCGGGAGCCGGAGAGGAGCCAAGTCATAACCGGGGAGAAGAGAGAATAGGAGCCGGGCCCGGCCTCTTTCCCCCGCCCGCTTCTCCATGCTAGGTGAGGGCTGTGTGGGGTGGACCGGACACCGGAGGTGGGGGGATGGTAGTCTCCTCACAATGGATCCGCCTGGGGCCTCCGGAGATCACAGGGGGGATCCCCGCCCTGATCGGTCCTCCGGGGCCGCCTGTGTGCCCTCAGGCCGGGTGTGTGGCGGTGTCCTGGGCGCCGGGCCTCCTCTGTACGGGAACACTTCTATAGAGGAGGGTCGGAGCTTCGGTCAGGTGTTTGTTTATTGTCTTCCCCCCCCCCCAGGAGGAGATTCCCCCCCCCCCAGGAGGAGATTCCCCCCTCTGTATCCTCTCATTAGGACAGGAAGTGGGGACAAATCTAAAACTATGTCGTCATTAAAGCAGGAAATGAGGGGAAACGTTCCATTGGGGACACTGGTTACCATGACAACTGAGAGGGGTTCCTTCACTCTGGAGTGACCACACCACTTCCTGTTGGGTCTACAAGACAGGAAGTGAGGGGAAACTTTACATCGGGGACGTTGGTTACTATGACAACTGAGAGGGGGGGGCATTCCTTCGGTCTGGGGAGATTTCCCCTCACTTCCTGTCGGGTCTACAAAACAGGACATGAGGTTACATTTTACGCTGGGGACACTGGTTACCATGACAACTGAGTTCCGGGCGGGGCTTTCTTTTGCTCTGGAGTGATTTCCCCTCACTTCCTGTTGGTTCTACAGGACAGGAAGTGAGGGGGAAACCTTATCGCTGGTTACCATGAGGACTGGGAAGGGACGTTCCTTCACTATGGAGAGACTTCCCCCTCACTTCCTGTCAGATCTACAAAACAGGATGTGAGGTTAAATTTTACGCTGGGGACACTGGTTACCATGACAACTGAGTCGGGGGGGGGGCATTCCTTTGCTCTGGAGAGATTTTCCTTCACTTCTCCAATTTACAAAACAGTAAGTGAGGGGAAACTTTTCATTGGGGACGCTGGTTGCCATGACAACTGAGTTCCGGGCGGGGCTTTCTTTTGCTCTGGGGAGATTTCCCCTCACTTCCTGTTGGTTCTACAGGACAGGAAGTGAGGGGGAAACCTTATCGCTGGTTACCATGAGGACTGGGAAGGGACGTTCCTTCACTATGGAGAGACTTCCCCCTCACTTCCTGTCAGATCTACAAAACAGGATGTGAGGTTAAATTTTACGCTGGGGACACTGGTTACCATGACAACTGAGTCGGGGGGGGGGGGGGGGGGCATTCCTTTGCTCTGGAGAGATTTTCCTTCACTTCTCCAATTTACAAAACAGTGAGGGGAAACTTTTCATTGGGGACGCTGGTTGCCATGACAACTGAGTTGCGGGCGGGGCTTTCTTTTGCTCTGGGGAGATTTCCCCTCACTTCCTGTTGGATCTACAGGACAGGGAGCGAGGGGGAAACCTTTACACTGGTTACCATGACAACTGAGAAGGGGGCGTTCCTTCACTAAGGAGAGACTTCCCCCTCACTTCCTGTCGGGTCTACAAAACAGGACATGAGGTTAAACTTTATATTGGGGTAGAGCTGCACAATTAATCGTTAAAACGGAACTTCAGTCATTTTTTCATCTTTCCATCTATTAAATCTTCTGCCCTTGTTGTTGTTTTATCTTTGGATAGTAAAACTTTTTTTTTTCTGCCAGTAAATCTCTTATACAGCCCACTTCCTGTTTCTTGTCCGGTCATTAGCCTGGGATTATGTCATCATTCACAGCGCTCTCTCTCCCCATAGAGTTTGCTAGGAAGGGAGGGGGGATGAGTCATAAGAGGGCTAATGAGAGCTGGAGGTGTGCCTCTTGTGTGTCTGTTTAAATCCAGGTAGTGATCAGGCAGCAGCTTCAAATGCCCACAGTTAAAATGGCTGCAGCCGGACTCAGTGGAGGGAGATTTCTGCAGCATATTTGGCAAGTACAGAATCACAGAGTATATATAAAATAATATACAAAGTGGTTGGAGGGAAGCTTCAGAATGGCAAATATTTTTTTTTTTTATTACAAATTATGTGAGCAGACTGCAGTTCCTCTTTAAAGAATCGAGATCGCGATTCTACCCCCTCCTGATCTTAAAACAAAATTTCCCCGATTCTATGTAACAAGTGCAGAGAGTTCTTTGCTCACTTCTGACAGCTGAAAAAAATAAAAATAAAAAATCCAGGCAGCCAGACAGGTTTATCTCAAGATAACTATAAACAAAGTAACATTTCATTCCTAGATCAAAGGAATGAACTTCAGTCTGTAAAGGAGGTCAGTTTAACCACTTAAAGACTAAACCTTTTTCTGACATTTGTTTCTCACAAGATAAAATCAGTACATTTTTTGCTAGAAAATTACTTGGAACCCCCAAACATTATATATATTTTAGCAGAGAACCTAGAGAATAAAATGGAGATTGTTGCAATATTTTATGTCACGCGGTATTTGCGCAAAGGTCTTTCAAACGCTATTTTTTTGGGAAAAGAATACACTTTAATGAATATAAAAAAAAAAAAAAAAACAAAAACAAAAAAAAACTAAACTGTAAAGTCAGTCCAATTTTTTTTTTTTGTATAATGTGAAAAAATGATGTTACGCCGCGATAATCGTGATCGTTATTCTAAGGCCCCTTTCACACTGGGGTGGCGTCGGCGGTATTTCTAGCGGCGTTTTAGCAGCGGTATTCGGCTGCTAGCGGGGGGGCCGAGAAAGGGTTAAAAACCACCGCAAAGCGCCTCTGCAGAGGCGCTTTGCCGGCGGTATAGCCGCGGTGCCCCATTGCTTTCAATGGGCAGGAGCGGGGAAGGAGCGGTATACACACCGCTCCGAAGATGCTGCTAGCAGGACTTTTTTTCCCGTCCTGCCAGCGCACCGCTCCAGTGTGCAAGGCCCTCGGCGGGCTTTCACACTGGAGACACAGTAGCGGCTGTTTCCGGTCGGTTACAGGCGCTATGTTTAGCGCAATGGCGCCTGCAAACCGCCCCAGTGTGAAAGGGGGTCTAAGCAAAATAAAATGATTCCTATATCGCACGCGCATACGTATGTGGGTGCGATTATTTATGAATTGACATTCACTACAATGTTTTTCATTATGTGTTTTTTTTATTACTGATATGTTGTATACAGCTCTGCATGAGCAATAAATATGCACTTTATTCCATCAACCTCCACCTTGTCTATAGACCTCATTCAAGGTCCCAAACTTCCCACCTTATTTTCTGAATCAGGGATGGAGGCACACCACATATGTGCCTCACTCAAAGTCCCCAAATTCCCCCCTTTTTTTTCTAAGCAAAATAAAAAAATCGTGATTCTCATTTTAGCCAGAATCGTGCAGCTCTTCTTTGGGGACCCTGATTACTAGGGCTGCAACTAACGATTATTTTCATAACCGATTAGTTGGCCGATTTATTGTTTCGATTAATCAGTTAACAACCTTAAAAAAAAAGTATGTTGTATAATTTAGTTAAAGTTTAAAAAAATGGTAATTTATTCTTAAATCTCTCTATGCAGTGGTAAATATAAATAACCAACTATATGGTTAGGGAGCAAAATATCAAATCCACTCTGAGAATAACAGACAGAAGAGATATACTATTAGAGGAGATATACTGTATATACTATTAGAAGAGATATACTGTATATACTATTAGAAGAGATATACTGTATATACTATTAGAAGAGATATACTGTATATACTATTAGAAGATATATACAGTATATTCTATTAGAAGAGATATATACTATTAGAGGAGATGTATACTATATATACTATTAGAGAGGAGATATACTGTATATTCTATTAGAGGAGAGATATATACTGTGTATACTATTAGAGGAGATATACTGTATATACTATTAGAGGAGAGATATTATTAGAAGAGATATACTGTATATACTATTAGAGGATATATATATATATATATATATATATATATATATATATATATATTGTATATACTATTAGAAGAGATATACTGTATATACTATTAGAGGAGATATATACTATTAGAGAGGAGATATACTATTAGAGAGGAGATATACTGTATATACTATTAGAAGAGAGATACTGTATATACTATTAGAAGAGAGATACTGTATATACTATTAGAAGAGAGATACTGTATATACTATTAGAGGAGATATACTGTATATACTATTAGAGGAGATATACTGTATATACTATTAGAGGAGAGGTATATACTGTATATACTATTAGAGGAGATATACTGTATATACTATTAGAGGAGAGGTATATACTATTAGAGGAGAGATATATACTGTATATACTATTAGAGGAGATATACTATTAGAGGAGAGATATATACTGTATATACTATTAGAGGGGAGATATATACTGTATATACTAATAGAAGTTGAATCTAGTAAATATCATCAGGCTCAGAGATCAATTTTTTTAAATCTAAGTTAAAGGCTGTTTTGCAGATTTTCAAACACAACTGTAATATATTATATGTTGGCCATACAAAACAATGTCTTCCTTCAAAAATTTCATTCTAAGAACGTTCGTTTGATTTTCTAATCATTAGTGGGGGTCAAATCAACGTTTGTTTTCAACCACAGTGACAGGAAAATGTAGAAATAATAGAAAACTTCTTGGTCAAAGGAATTTTCAGACAGTGTTTGTGGTTTTCGTTCAGAAATTACTTTTGTTTTAAAACAATGTTAAAAACAAGTGAAAATTTCGAACAACATTCTATCATTCAGCGAATGTACAAAGATTTTTCATCTGAATATTCTTGTCTGAAAATTGATCGGTGTGGCCAGCATAAGGCTCGGTACACACCTATGCAGTTTTTCTTTTGATCTGTTTCTGAAGTGATTTTTGCTGTGCGTTTTTGATTTTTTTTGCGCACATGATTTTGCTGCTATTTGCGTTTTTGCATTTTTTTTATGCCTTTTTGGCCAATTTGTTGTTGGGCAGATTAAAAAAAAAAAAAAAAACACAAATTGCTGCAAAAACGCATTACATGCTTTTCTACAGCTTCTCCATTGAAGTATATTGAGCCCAAAAAGCACAGTTTTTGCATTGAAAAAAAGTCCCTGACCCTTTCCAAATACGCAGCGGCTGAAAAAAAGCATAGATGTGAACTTCAAATGAACTGTAGTGCGTTTCTGCAAAAAGCACCAAAAAACACATAGATGTGAACCAGGTCTAAGAGGTTTAGTAACATAATGGGGTTAAAAAAAAATAGCCCTTTATAGTAGAAAAAGAGCAAATAATCACTACTGTAAGGGGGTCATTTTTTTTTTACTGTGCAACAGTGAAAGTAATATTTACAGTAGTGATTATTTACTCTTTTTGTACTATATAGGGCTAATTTTAGTTTTTTTAACCCCATTATGTTACTGGGCGATTAATCGATTATGAAAATAATCGATTAGTTGTCGAATAATCGATTGGTTGTTCCGGCCCTACTGATTACCATGACAACTGATGGGGGGGCATGTTCCTTCATTCTGGAGAGATTTTTCCTCACTTCCTGTCGAGTCTACAAAATAGAAAGTGAGGGGAACTTTACAATGGGGGACACTGGTTACCAGGACAACTGAGAGGGTGGGGGGGGGGGGGTGTTCATTCAGTCTGGAGAGATTTCCCCTCTCTTCCTGTTGGGTCTACAAACCAGGAAGTGAGAGGGTAAAATGTAATAAATTCCCTCCTTATTAACCCCTTCCCTACCAGGCTTATTCTGTCATTTCTCTCCTACAAAGTAAAAATCTGCATCATTTTTTTGCTAGAAAATTACTCGGAACCCCCAAACATTTATATAGATTTTTTTTTTTTTAAGCAGAGACCCTAGAGAATAAAATGGCGATTGTTGCATTATAAAGTATTTGTGCAGCACTTTTTCAAACACTTTTTTTGTGTTTAAAAAATACACTTTAATGTGTTTAGATGCAAAAAAAAAAAACTCCATAGGCGATGCTTTAAAACATTTTTGCAGGTTACCTGTTTATAGTCACAGAGGAGGTCTAGCACTAGAATTATTGCTCTCGCTCTAACGTTTGCGGTGACGCCTCACATGTGTGGTGCGAACACCGTTTACAGATGTTCGCGTTCGCTTCTGTACGGGGGGGGGGGGGGGGCGCTTTATATTTTGTTTTATTTTTTTAACACTGTCCCTTTTTTATTTATTTTTTTATCACTTTTATTCCTATCATAGGAAATGTAAACATCTCTTGTAATAGAAATGAAGGATGACAGGTCCTCTTCATGGTAAGGTCTGGGGTCAAAAAGACTTGAAATCTCTCCTCTAAGTCTGGGAAGCGTGAGATAAAAAAAAAAAAAAAAAAAAAAAAAAAAAGGTCCAGAAACGAAAAGAAAAAACTAAATTTTGAAAACTAACAGAAAAAAGTTTCTATTATTAAATTTTGCAAACAAATCGTCTTTCTTCATAAATGTATTCTGCTACATTTCTTTTCTTTCTTTGAAAACATTTCAAATTCAAAGAAATACATTTCTTTGAAAACAAATCGCAATAAGTGTATATTGATTGGTGTGAGTGAAATTTTTGGCGTCTACAAACTGGGGGATATATACTGGAATTTACACAGCTAATAGACGCTATAATGTAATGGTGATCAGCAACTTACAGTGGGGCTGTGATAGGGTGGCGGGCGATCTGGCGCTGATACTGGCTGGGAGGGTCACCCAATGCTGACACTGACACGTCGCTGGTGACACTAATACAGTGATCAGTGATAATACTGTACTGATGACACTGGCTGGGAAGGGGTTAAACATCGAGGGGCAATAAAGGGGGTTTACTGTGTGCCTAACCAGTGTAATGTGTGCTGCTTTTAGCTCAAGTTCACACCGGGCCGCTTTGACAAATGCGATTTGACATGTCAAATCGCCGGCAGTGGCACCGTCCGAATCGGTGCGACGCCGACTTTGCTGCGCCGCACTGATTCCCAAAAGTAGTTCCTATACGACTTCAGGGGCAATTTGAATAGACATTTGTGCATTAACACAGATGTCTGTCAAGTCCCCCCCCCCCCCCCCCCAAGTCAGACTGCATTGCCGGTTTAAAATTGTGCGAGTTCAGCTGAAATACACTCGGATCTGGCTGCTTTTTCTCCCTGCTTTTCAGGGAGAAGAAACAACCAGATCACTATTTTCTGTGCACAGAGCCCTGTGTGTTTTGTAAACACAGAGCTGTGTGTGTGTGTGTAAGAATGGACGCAGTCGATCAGCTGGTTTTGACTAAAGGCATTGGCTAAGGCTCGGATCACACAGGAGCGCTGTGCGCCCCCATTCTCTGTTTCAGGGCCGAATCTTTGCCTGAATTTGGCCCTGAAACGGAGCCAAAGACGCACAGTGTGCAGTGCGCCCCGGAGATTATGTGAACCAGCTTCAGAGAGAGACGGTCACGTTCTCCTGCTGTGCGAATTGAATGGCTGGGTTCACATTGCAGCACGGAGCGGCTGACAGCGGGAGTCCGGTGCTTCTCTGTTCACCGTTTCAGGTCCGATTTCAGCGCGAATGTTGGCTGAATTCGGACCTTAAACGGACCAGAAGATGCACAGGACTCCTGAGCAATTCACACCGGAGCCGCTACAGGGATGTGTGAACGGTCTCCATAGAGAGCCGGTCACAATCTCCTGACAATGCGAATTTGTTGTGGAGAAAGCCGGTGACGGATCGGGCTGCTCTGCTGCCATCATATGACCTCAACACGGATCGCGGGAGGTTCCCGCCTGCGTCATCTTGCCATAGACCGAGTGGCAACCGGTTAAGCAGTGTATGTTTAGTATCACTTTAACTATCAAAACTTGTGGCATTCACAGTTTTCACAATATCTAAATAATGTCTAAAATTCCGGGTACTGGAAGATGTGTCTCTAATGTCTATGGATGTGGATGAAGGGTTGGGAGAGTTCATTGGATTGAATTAGAAATAACGACAATGGTACTTTTCCACAGGATGCAACATGGCGGCAGCTATGGAGACTGAGCAGGTCGGAGTAGAGATTTTTGAGTCGGCAAGCAGCCATGGAAGCACAGAGCCCATCGGGGGAGACTCCAAGCCAGACCCCTTCTTTGTGGAGCGCCATTCATGGAGCCAGATGCGGAAGCTGCTAGCAGACACCAGGAAGTACCATGGGTATATGATGGCCAAGGCCCTCACAGCTTCACCTTTGTAAAGAGGAATGACCCAGATAGCCCTCACTCTGATAGGATGTACTATCTGGGTATGTGTAAGTACATCTTCTTTGTGTTTTATAATTGGAGTTTGAGTGTTTGTTGCCTGTTATGCCCGAGTACACACAATGAGACAAAAAATACCCCTTTTGTAGAGATTGTCCGATAATCTGATCGTTAGTACACAGCTTTTGAGAGCCGATCGCGCCAGTTCATGCAAAAATATCTGAAGGGAGAAACATGAAAATTTTTCTCGTATGATTACAGAACTAACGATTTTCCTGTAATCAGTATAGTATATGTCCGAAAACAATCACGTGAGCAAGACCGCGCTTGCTCACAAACAAAAGAATACATTATAATACAATTGTCACTTCTGAAGTTGTGTTTTGGGGCTTTGATAAAGCACAATTCATGTGCAAAAACATGTAAGCCGATCCTCCCTTGCTTGTACATGTAGTGCTCTTCATGTTCTTCATCGTTTTATGTGAATAAAGGCTTTTCGATCTCAGTGTGGTGTGCAGCCATCCAGAGTTTCCTTTAATTATTGCTTCAGCAGTGACTGGGCGAGCCCCGCAGTGAGGAGATCATTCTGTTGTAGCCGCCTCATCTGTGAGCCTTTTGTTTGAAGTTGTATTCTGTCATACAAGAATTTTGGTAACTTTAGTAACTTATTGGTTTTCGATATAAGACTAGCATGCAAAAAAAAAGACGGACAGTCGTCCCGATATTCTTGTCGTGTGTATGAGGCACAAGTGTGATTATGATACTTCACTGCTTGCTGTGAAAACATTGATGGAATAAACAGAAGGGCCCTTTCACACTGGGGCGGTGTATACCGCTCCTCCACCGCTCCTGCCTTTGAAATCAATGTGACGGCGCGGCTATTCCGCCGGCAATGCGCCTCTGCAGAGGCGCTTTGCGGTGGTTTTTAACCCTTTCTCGGCCGCTAGCAGGGGTAAAACCGCCCCGATAGCGGCCGAATACCGACGGTAAAGCGCCGCTTACAATAGCGGCACTTTACCGTCGACGCCGCACCCGCCCCAGTGTGAAAGGGCCCGAAGTGTGTGCATATTTTTGTCTTAGGTGTACAATATCAACACAAACAATATATTTTGTTCGGTTATTCTGATAGACTACTTCAATTTCCCTTTTTTTTTTCTCTTTCTTTCTTTCTTTCTTTTTTCTTTCGTTCTTTCTTTCTTTCCTCTCCTTCATTTTTTCTTTCTTTCTTTTCCTTCCTTTCCTTCTCTTCTTTCCTTCCTTCTCTTCCTTTCTTCCCTTCCTCTCCTTCCTCTTCCTTTCCTTTCCTTCCTTCCTCTTCCTTTCCTTCCTCTTCCTTTCCTTTCCTCTTCCTTTCCTTCCTCGTCCTTCTTTTTTTCCTTTCTTCTCCTTCCCTTTCCTCTCCCTTCCCTTCCTCTCCCTTCCCTTTCCTCTCTCTTCCCTTTCCTCTCTCTTCCCTTTCCTCTCTCTTCCCTTTCCTCTCTCTTCCCTTTCCTCTCTCTTCCCTTTCCTCTCTCTTCCCTTTTCCACTCTCTTCCCTTTCCACTCTCTTCCCTTTTCCTCTCTCTTCCCTTTCCTCTCTCTTCCCTTTCCTCTCTCTTCCCCTTTCACTCTCTTCCCTTTCCACTCTCTTCCCTTTCCACTCTCTTCCCTTTCCACTCTCTTCCCTTTCCACTCTCTTCCTTCTCCACACTCTTTACCCTTCCTCTCTCTTCCTTTCCTCTCTCTTCCCTTTCCTCTCTCTTCCCTTTCCTCTCTCTTCCCTTTCCTCTCTCTTCCTTTCCTCTCTCTTCCCTTTCCTCTCTCTTCCCTTTCCTCTCTCTTCCCTTTCCTCTCTCTTCCCTTTCCTCTCTCTTCCCTTTCCTCTCCCTTCCCCTTCCCTTCCCATTCCTCTCCCTTTCCTTCCCATTCCTTTCCTTCTTTTTTCCTTTTGTTTTCTTTCTTTCTTTTCTTCCTTCTTTCCTTTCCTTTCCCTTCCTTCCTCTTTCTTTGTTTCTTTTCTTCCTTTTTTTCTTTTTTCTTTTCCCTTTCTTTTCCTTCCTTCCTTCCCCTTCCTTCCATCCGTCTTCTTCCATCCGTCCTTCCTTCCATCCGTCCTTCCTTCCTTTTTCTTTCTCTGTCTTTCTTTCCTTTCCTTTGTTTTTCCTTTTTATTCTTTTTCCTTCCTTCTCTTTTTGTTTACTTCCTTTCCCTTTTTTTTCCTTTTCCTTTCCTTTTTTCCTTCTTTCTTTCTTTTTCCTTCCTTTCCTTTTTTTCTTTCCCTTTCCCTTACCTTCCCTTTCTTTTTCCCTTTCCTCTCCCTTCCCTCTCCTTTCCCTTCCCTCTCCCCTTCCCTCTCCTTTCCCTTTCCCTACACTTTTCCTTTCCCTTTCCTTCTTTTTTCCTTTGTTTTCTTTCTTTATTTTCTTCCTTCTTTCCTTTTCATTCCTTCCTTCCTCTTTCTTTGTTTCTTTTCTTCCGTCCTTCCTTCCTTCCTTCCTCTTTTTTTTCTTTTTCCTTCCTTCCTTCTTCTTTTTTTTTTTTACTTCCCTTCCCTTTTTTTCCTTTCCTTCCTTCTTTCTTTCTTTCTTTCTTTCTTTTCCCTATTCCTTTCCTTTCCTTTTCTTTTTTTTCTTCTTTCTTTTTTTTTACTTCCATTTAGAGCTGCACGATTCTGGGAAAAATGAGAATCGCGATTCTTTTGCTTAGAATACAGATCACGATTCTCTCACGATTCTTTAAAATGGTTAAATTTAAAAAGAGAAAAATCAGCTGTAGCCGGCGCATGCGCAATCAACACGCCGCTCGCTCCGATGCTCGGGGCTGGTTATTCATTTAATACAGAAAGGGGCGGATGCTTTTCTCAAAGGGGCGGATGCTTTTCTCAAAGGTGCGGATGTATAGTTAACCATACATCCGCCCCTTTGAGAAAAGCATCCGCCCCTTGCTGTCTTTATAACCATATATACATCCGCCCCTTTGAGAAAAGTATCCCCCCTTGCTGTATTAAATATCCAGCCCCGAGCATTGGGAGCGAGCGGCGTGTTGATTGCGCTTGCGCTTGCGCAGTCCAGGCCGGCACTATGCTCTATGCTGACTGACGTCAGTTCCAGTTGCTGACGTCAGTTCCGATATCGGCGCCATTTGCGTTCCAGGCTGGTTCCGTGCTTCCGACTGGGAGATCCGGAAAATCGAGCTAATCCAGCTTGCAGATCGCGCGGGGGGGGTGAATCGAAATCGCGATCTTATATACGATTAATCGTGCAGCTCTACTTCCATTGCTTCCTCTTCCTTTCTTTCCCTTTCCTCTCCCTTCCCTTTCCCTTTCCTCTCCCTGCCCTTTCCCTTTCCCCTCCCTTCCCTTCCCTTTTCCCCTCCCTTCCCTTCCCTTTCCCCTCCCTTCCCTTTCCCCTCCCTTCCCTTCCCTTTCCCCTCCCTTCCCTTTCCCCTCCCTTTCCCCTCCCTTCCCTTTCCCCTCCCTTCCCTTTCCTCTCCCTTTCCTTTCCTTTTCCTCTCCCTTCCCTTTCCCCTTTCTTTCTTTCTTTCTTTCTTTCTTTCTTTCTTTCTTTCTTTCTTTCTTTCTTTCTCCACCCATCCCCCTTTCTTTCTTTCTTTCTTTCTTTCTCCACCCATCCCCCTTTCTTTGTTTCTTTCTTTCTCCACCCATCCCCCTTTCTTTGTTTCTTTCTTTTTCCTTCCTTTCCTTTTTTTCTTTCCCTTTCCCTTACCTTCCCTTTCTTTTTCCCCTTTCCTCTCCTTCCCTTTCCTTTCCCTCCCCTCTCCCTTCCCTCTCCTTTCCCTTTCCCTACACTTTCCCTTTCTCTTTCCCTTTCCTTTCCCTTTCCCTTTCCTTCTTTTTTCCTTTGTTTTCTTTCTTTATTTTCTTCCTTCTTTCCTTTTCATTCCTTCCTTCCTCTTTTTGTTTCTTTTCTTCCGTCCTTCCTTCCTTCCTCTTTTTTTTTCTTTTTCCTTCCTTCCTTCCTCTTTTTTTTTTTTTTTTTTACTTCCCTTCCCTTTTTTTCCTTTCCCTTTCCTTCTTTCTTTCTTTCTTTCTT
>JBBDGP010004433.1:0-80000 GCA_037952835.1 Lithobates septentrionalis
TGGGTTGTTACTCATCACCTTTGTATATTCTGTGCTTCCTATTTGTAGACTGAACATCTTGCAGTCATACAAGCTGACCATCCTCCCTGCTTGTTCTCTCTCTATACTTGATGTCTGTTGCACGGCTCATGGGTTTTGTTTGCTGTTTCCAAGAGAACTATATGCATGGATGAAATGTATGGGGTCATGTGTGCAAATCCAGGTGTAGACGTTTAGGGAGGGGGGGGGGGGTGTCATGTGTCAAGGTTCAGGGTGGGGTCATGTGTGCAGATCCAGGTGTAGAGATGTTTGGGTCGTATATGAGGCTTCAGGTGTAGGGATGTCAGGGACGTGTGAGGAGATTCAGGTGTAGGGATGTCGGACGTGTGAGGAGATTCAGGTGTAGGGATGTCGGGGACGTGTGAGGAGATTCAGGTGTAGGGATGTCGGGGACGTGTGAGGAGATTCAGGTGTAGGGATGTCGGACGTGTGAGGAGATTCAGGTGTAGGGATGTCGGGGACGTGTGAGGAGATTCAGGTGTAGGGATGTCGGACGTGTGAGGAGATTCAGGTGTAGGGATGTCGGGGACGTGTGAGGAGATTCAGGTGTAGGGATGTCAGGGACGTGTGAGGAGATTCAGGTGTAGGGATGTCGGGGACGTGTGAGGAGATTCAGGTGTAGGGATGTCGGGGACATGTGAGGAGATTCAGGTGTAGGGATGTCGGGGACATGTGAGGAGATTCAGGTGTAGGGATGTCGGGGACGTGTGAGGAGATTCAGGTGTAGGGATGTCAGGGACGTGTGAGGAGATTCAGGTGTAGGGATGTCAGGGACGTGTGAGGAGATTCAGGTGTAGGGATGTCAGGGACGTGTGAGAGGGTTCAGGTGTAGAGACATTGGGGTCATATGTGAGGAGACAGTGGGGTCGTATGTGAAAACTTAGGTGTAGTAATGTCAGGATTGTATGTGAAGGTTCAGGTCGGGGTCATGTGTAGGGATGTTTGGGTCGTGTGTAGGTTCCTGTTGGGGTCATGTGTGGGGGTTTTGGTGTAGACGTCGGGGTCGTGAGATTTCAGGTATAGATGCGTGTGTGGGGGTTCAGGTTGGGGTCATGTGTGGGGGTTCCCGTGTAGACGTAGGGGTCATGAAATTTCAGGTGTAGATGCGTGTGTGTGTAGGTTCAGGTTGGTCATATGTGAGGTTTCCGTTGCAGTGACGTCGGGGTTGTGTGTGTGTGTGAAGGTTCAGGTGTGGGGACATCCTGGTCTCGTGTGAAGATTCTGGTGTAGGGACATTGGGGGTCATGTGTGAGGATTCCGGTGTGGGGACATCCTGGGTCATGTGTGAAGATTTTGGTGTAGGGACATTGGGGGTTGTGTGTGAAGAGTGTGGTGTGTGGACATTGGGGGTCACATAGTTACATAGTAGGTGAGGTTGAAAAAAGACACAAGTCCATCAAGTCCAACCTATGTGTGTGATTATGTGTCAGTATTACATTACATATCCCTGTATATTGTGGTCATTCAGGTGATTATCTAATAGTTTCTTGAAGCTTTAGATGCTCCCCGCTGAGACCACCGCCTGTGGAAGGAATTCCACATCCTTGCCGCTCTTACAGTAAAGAACCCTCTACGTAGTTTAAGGTTAAACCTCTTTTCTTCTAATTTTAATGAGTGGCCACGAGTCTTGTTAAACTCTCTTCTGCGAAAAAGTTTTCTCCCTATTGTGGGGTCACCAGTCCGGTATTTATTTATTGTGGGGTCACCAGTCCGGTATTTATATAATGAAATCATATCCCCTCTCAAGCGTCTCTTCTCCAGAGAGAATAAGTTCAGAGCTCACAACCTTTCCTCATAACTAAGATCCTCCAGACCCTTTATTAGCTTTGTTGCCCTTCTTTGTACTCGCTCCATTTCCAGTACATCCTTGCTGAGGACTGGTGCCCTGTCACGTGTATGAAGATTCCGGTGTGTGGACATCGGGGTCACGTGTATGAAGATTCCGGTGTGGGGACATCGGGGTCACGTGTATGAAGATTCCGGTGTGGGGACATTGGGGGTCACGTGTATGAAGATTCTGGTGTGGGGACATCGGGGTCACGTGTATGAAGATTCTGGTGTGGGGACATTGGGGGTCACGTGTATGAAGATTCTGGTGTGTGGACATCGGGGTCACGTGTATGAAGATTCTGGTGTGTGGACATTGGGGGTCACATGTATGAAGATTCCGGTGTGGGGACATCGGGGTCACGTGTATGAAGATTCTGGTGTGTGGACATCGGGGTCACGTGTATGAAGATTCCAGTGTGGGGACATCGGGGTCACGTGTATGAAGATTCTGGTGTGTGGACATCGGGGTCACGTGTATTAAGATTCCGGTGTGGGGACATCGGGGTCACGTGTATGAAGATTCTGGTGTGGGGACATCGGGGTCACGTGTATGAAGATTCTGGTGTGGGGACATCGGGGTCACGTGTATGAAGATTCTGGTGTGGGGACATCGGGGTCACGTGTATGAAGATTCTGGTGTGTGGACATTGGGGGTCACGTGTATGAAGATTCTGGTGTGTGGACATTGGGGGTCACGTGTATGAAGATTCTGGTGTGTGGACATCGGGGTCACGTGTATGAAGATTCCGGTGTGGGGACATCGGGGTCACGTGTATGAAGATTCCGGTGTGGGGACATCGGGGTCACGTGTATGAAGATTCCGGTGTGTGGACATCGGGGTCACGTGTATGAAGATTCCGGTGTGTGGACATTGGGGGTCACGTGTATGAAGATTCTGGTGTGTGGACATTGGGGGTCACGTGTATGAAGATTCTGGTGTGTGGACATTGGGGTCATGTGTATGAAGATTCTGGTGTGTGGACATCGGGGTCATGTGTATGAAGATTCTGGTGTGTGGACATCGGGGTCATGTGTATGAAGATTCTGGTGTGTGGACATCGGGGTCACGTGTATGAAGATTCCGGTGTGTGTGTGTGTGTGTGTGAAGAGTGTGGTGTGTGGACATCGGGGTTGTGTATGAAGATTCCTGTGTGTGTGTGTGTGTGTGTGTGAAGAGTGTGGTGTGTGGACATCGGGGTTGTGTATGAAGATTCCTGTGTGTGTGTGTAGAGTGTGGTTGCCCACCATATGATGGTTGTATCCAGTAAAGGAGTGACTGGTCAGATTACAATGACTCGGCACACTGCCGGTATCAGAGGGTTAAAGAGCCGAGTGACTGTCATTGTAATGACATAATAAACTGGTAATGGGAGGTGTCGCTGTGATTTGTGGATTAAAGAATGTCACCAACAATTGTTGGGCAGAACAAACAGAGGACAATCTCGTGCGGTGGAATAAAAGGATTTTTGTGTCATTAGGACAGTGCTGTTCCCGGGACTCTTCTCTTGTCCTGGTTGCGGATTAGTATAGGCCGGGATATCAGGAAACGGACAATAAACCCCGCCTCACATCTGTCACCAGCCTCCGCTTGCTGCATAGAACTACCCCAATGATTCTTCACTGACATTGGCGTCTCCCTTTAATCCACAGAAGGATTAGTACAGATGTGGACAGTACAGTCCTGTGTGTGTGTGTGTGTGGAATCTTATAGGGGGTCTGATGGTGAGGTCACTGTCCTTTCTGTCCTCTTTGGTTCCTGATCCAGCCACATGCTGAGCGTCATTCCAGGGAGGGGGGGGTCTCCTCCCAGCAGACTGAGCCCCTCCAAGTGAGATGACTCCCCCCCCCCCCCCCCCCCCTCCTCTTACTGGAATCAATGAGCACTAAAAGATGCAAACACCACTTGCATATAAAACATGTAAATCTCCCCGTTGTGGAAGAGACGGCAGTCAAATCCTGACTGTCTTTCCCATCCGTTCCATTTCCAGAACTAAAAAAAAGTCTGGGCGTCGGATACGATTTCAGGGTTTTAGGTGTCTTTTTATTAGAGCGTCATGTCTATGGAGAGCAGTGATCACTATAATACAGAGTCTGCAATTCAGCATATGGGGAGCCGGGACAATTATAACTTCAGCAATCCTACATTTAAAATTCAATGCGGCCCTCCCCACACCCATGTACCTCGCCCAGCATGTCACACCTCGGCATCCAGGTGATGGAACAGGAATTTGGATGGCTCTTCTTCTGTTTTGGGTGTCAGCTGTCACCTCCATATAGAGCATCAGCAGTGACCATGCCGCAAGAGTTCTGCAGTTCAAACATCCCGAGTATGCTGCTGTCCTAGCAACATTTGACTGCTAGTAATGCAAACTATTTTAGGTATTTTGTGGAAACCTGTGTGTGTGTGTGTGTGTGTGTGTGTTTTTTTTTTTTTTTTTTTTTTTTTTTTTTTTTTGTTTTTTTTTTTTTGGCTAATTTTAAATACAATGACTTATTATATTTTATTCCATTATAATATATAAAAATTTTATTTTTAATAAAAACTATAATATTTGCAGCGACCAAAGGGATTTTTTTTTCCTTTGCAAAGCATTGCAACTGTGATCAGTGAATTGGAAATGCAATGCCCGGCTCCTGCAGACTTCCCCCAGTTCTATGTCCATATCGGGGTACCGGCTTTTGGTTAGAGGAAGGTGTCAGAGGACTGTGAGTGTGCGCATTATGGCACTTGTAGTTAAATCACTTGATGGGACTTGTAGTTCATACATCCACATATCTCAATGAATGACACAGCTGTGCAAACTTCAAGTGACCACTGCTGCAGGGGGAAGAAGATTTGGGGTGGGGGTCCCTTTTGCACCATATTGCACCCTAAATACGGATGTAACGTCCAAAATGTGGATCTAGATCAGTGGTCTACAAACTGGGGCCCTTTGCTTCCCTTTTTATCCGGCCCTTGAGGCACCGTCTTCCCACTGATACAAGACACTGTACCTTCTCCTTGGCGCCAGCGCCGGTGCGCCGTACCTTCTCCCTGGCGCCAGCGCCGGTGCGCCGTGCCTTCTTCCTGGCGCCGGTGCGCCGTGCCTTCTCCCTGGCGCCGGCACAATTTCTACTCTCAATGCCCCAGTCCCCCTAAAGTCTGAAAGTCTGTTTTAGAAAGTTTGGAGACCCCTAATCTAGATGATGAATAGGGGGGAAAAAAAAGTGGTTGTCAAGGCTGAAAGTTTGTTTTCCCTTATGCATTCTCTTCATTAAGGTAAAAAACCTTCATTATGCAGCCCCAGCCCTGCTTTTTATACTTGCCTGAGCCTGATCTCGATCCAGCAATGTGCACAAGAGCAGCAGCTCTTTCCTCATTGGCTCAGAGAGCCAGTCAGGGGGCCAAGCCGTCTTCTGTGTGTCTATAGACGCACACAGTTTGCTTGGGAACGAGGCTGCACGAGGCTTGCTATAGTGGGCACTTGGCGGGGGGAGGAGCCAAGAGTCTGGCGGGGGGGACCCCAGAAGAGAAGTATCGGGGCTGCTCTCTGCAAAATCATTAAAGAGCAGGTAAATGGCATATATTTAAAATATAAAAAGTTTACACTCACGTGAATCAGTTGCCTCCTAAATTTCAACATGGGGGAGGGGGGGGGGGGGGGGGGGGACTATCCTTTCCATGATTTTTGGATCGTCTTCCTTGTGGAAAAGTCTACATAGTAATATTTTGGCATGTTTAGAAATGTGTAAATCCCCCTAAGATGCCTAATAGACAGACAGGTTTCTTTTTTTTGGGGTGTGGAATATTGAGGAAGTCCAGAGCTGAGGAGTCAGTCAGTCATTGACCTGTAACCAGAAGTTATGAACATTCACAAGTCTCTAAAAACAAAAAACAAAACAAAAAACAGTATCTCCGCATCCCTGGAAGGGAACCACATAAGATCGTAGGCTTATTTTATACAATCTAGAAGGCCTGCTCTGCCATAAAACCATTTCAGTTGTATTGTGTTGTCCCTGGAAGAGATCTCTGAGCTTTTGAGGTTTCCTCAAATTCCCACCAATTGTGGTTGGTGAGCTGAAGAACTTGTGAGGATCGCATGAGTTGAGCCTGTGTTGGTATCTGGTGCTAGAGGTATTGGGAAGGGTAGAGAGACATGGTTAGAAACTAATTTTGGTAGTATCTGGCCTTGTGAAGAGTTTTTCAAAGGGAGTAACAATTGTTGGGGTATTATAAGTTCCAAATTGCATGGTGAAGCTGATGGTAAAATAAAGAATTGGAGGGAAGTTTTGAATTCTTCTTGAGTTGGGGGAAATTACTTGAATTCTTGTGGTGGAATGCACATGGCAGAAAATTTGATGCCATGAGAAGACCACCTCTGGGCACATCAGATATGAGTTCTTGAAGGGGGGGGGGGGGGGGGGAGATGCGTATGGTGAATCTGACCACTGCACTACCAAGAATGGATCTAAAGCCTCGTACAAACGATCGGACTTCAAACAAACATTTCTGTGGATTTCTGTCCAAAGGGCGTTGGCCGTGAACTTGGTATGCATACACACGGCAGGACTTTTTCAGCCAACTTTCACCAAATCACGTGGTTTTTCAGCTCATTACCGCCACCCTTTGGACAACTTCTGTATTGTTGTGTGATCTTTTGCATTTGGTTCTGAGCGTGCGTGTTTGTACTTTGGATGGATTTGTGTACACACGATCAGACTAGCCAACGTAGGACTTTTGTTGCAGGAGAGGTTGTCTGTTCACACAGCCAACATTTGTCCGCTGCAAACCGAAAAAGTTTGTCCGATGGAGCGTACACGCGGTCGGATGTTGCCTTAAAACAGGTAACG
The DNA here is from genome assembly GCA_037952835.1 of Lithobates septentrionalis. NCBI lineage: Eukaryota > Metazoa > Chordata > Amphibia > Anura > Ranidae > Lithobates > Lithobates septentrionalis. The sequence goes on from JBBDGP010004433.1 coordinate 6,700, forward strand.
ATAATGGTCGTCTCTGCGGCGGGTTCGCCGCGAGATCACCGTTGGCGGCGGGAGAGGTGCCACCCGCCCCTCCCGCCGCTCTCCCGCACCCTCCGCCGCTTACCGGAGCCGTCGGTAGCGGCGGAGGCGATCGGGTCCTTTCCCTGCTGAGGTATGGAGACAAGTGAGGCCAAGATGGCCCCCACCCGTCTCCATACCATGTGACGGCCGGAGCGACGTCATTCGACGGCTCCGCCTACTCTCTTAAAGGCACAAATTTTTTTAGTGTCATTTTTTAAACGACTTTTTTTTTTTTTTTTTTTTTTTTTTTTGCATTTTAGTCTAAATATGAGATCTGAGGACTTTTTGACCCCAGATCTCATATTTAAGAGGACCTGTCATGCTTTTTTCTATTACAAGGGATGTTTACATTCCTTGTAATAGGAATAAAAGTGATCCAAATTTTTTTTTTTTTTAAAAACAGTGAAAAAATAAATAAAATAAAATAAATAATAAAAAAAAATAAATTTTTTTTTAAAGCGCCCTGTCCCGACGAGCTCGCACGCAGAAGCGAACGCATACGTGAGTAGCGCCCGCATATGAAAACGATGGTCAAACCACACATGTGAGGTATTGCCGCGACCGGTAGAGTGAGAGCAATAATGTAACGCAAAACATGCAATCTGTAGAATTTTTTTTAAACGTCGCCTATGGAGATTTTTAAGGGTAAAAGTTTGACGCTATTCCACGAGCGGGCGCAATTTTGAAGCGTGACATGTTGGGTATCAATTTACTTGGCGTAACATTATATTTCACAATATAAAAAAAAATTGGGCTAACTTTACTGTTGTCTTATTTTTTTTTTCAAAAAAGTGAATTTTTTCCAAAAAAGTGCGCTTAGAAGACCGCTGCGCAAATACGGTGCAAAAAAAAGTATTGCAATGACCGCTATTGTATTCTCTAGGATGTTAGAAAAAAAAAAACAATATATAATGTTTGGGGGTTCTAAGTAATTTTCTAGCAAAACCTGTTTTAAACTTGTAAACACCTAAAATCCAAAACGAGGCTAGTCTTGAAGTGGTTAAGGCTTCGTTTACACTTTGTACGACTCCAAAGTCATGCAACTCTGATGCGACTTTGGCTTTGACCAATGATAATGGACAACTGTTGCATGTATAACCATCAGGTGCAACTTCCAGTGCGGCTTTTGAAGGTTTACATTGCAGTCTATAACACTCAAGTTGCATGAATGTCGGACCAAAGTAGTGCATGAACTTTAAGTCGCACATACAGAATGTATGGTTGTAGTTGGAAAACATGGAGTACAACTTGACATGCGACTTTGATATTCAAAGTCGCATGAAAAGTCGTACAAGTGTGAATGTGCACTTTTAATTTAATTTAATTTTTTTTTTGTTATTTCGGCAGTCTTTAGCAACGGCGCTGTGTGCTCGGCATACCCGTCTGATGGCCCGTCTTTGGGGCTGCCGCTGGTTGTTTTGCTGAATGGGCGGGGTTGGCTGCTGTTGAGGATCTTCCCTGTTCAAAAAGGGAATTTCACTTTCTGTTTGAAACTGGAAAATCCCCCCCCCCTTTTTTTTTTTTTTTTTAGTCCAACTAATCTGTTTGTACTCGGCTCACCAGTTTCTACATTTCTAGATCTCCTCCTTCTTTCACACATTCTAAAATTGTATCTTTTTTAGCCTTTGAACGCTTGTGAAGTTGGAGGTTATAGTAGTGAATGGTGGGGGGGGGGGGGTGCAGAGCTTTGCGGACACAATCTGTCCAGTTGTTGTGACCTGATAAATCATTCCAGTCTTATCCTTGCTGGTATTTACAGCAATAATTATCTGCAGAGGCAGGCCTCATAAGCATATTAGGGGGAATCCTCAATCCATCCAGTAACGGGGGCATCTGAGGACACGGTGACAATCTGGCTACATGTAAGCTCTACAGCCACTTTCTTCATTCATTGCCCGCTGTGAATGGTGGCTGGAGAGATCAGAAGGTTTGAGATTTCTTTACTAAATCGTAGATTTGTATCTGCAGGGCAAAAGAGGGGTGCATCTGCAGGGCAAAAGAGGGGTGCATCTGCAGGGCAAAAGAGGGGTGCATCTGCAGGACTCAGATTCTTGGCCTGCTGCCTTCATCTTCCTTATTGTCTGCATCTGGGACTTGGCTTCCTTTTATGAAGATCGACTCCAATACTCATTTGATGTTGCAACTTTATTTTTCGAATTGAGATTATAAAAAGGAAAACCTATTCAGTCACGTGTAAATTGTGTGAATAGTGTTGGGGTTAAGGCCCCCCCCCCCCCCCAAAAAAAAAGTCCTCCTACAGGATGGCTCTGCTCATCTGCCAGAAACGCCAGACCACCGATTATCTCCCAGCCCTCAGTTCTCTGGGTTTCTTGCATACTGTGGTCAGCTCTGTTGGTTATGTTTCCCCCACTTGGTCTTCTGGCAATTGGCACCTTAACCCCCCCTTCATACCTAAGCCATTTTCTGACACATGTTGCTTACAAGTTTAAAATCTGTATTTTTTGCTAGAAAATTACTTGGAACCCCCAAACTATATAAAATAATAAAAAAGAAAATTATATTTATATTAGTAGAGACCCTAGAGCATTGGTAGGCAACCTCGGCACTCCAGCTGTGGTGAAACTACAAATCCCATCATCCCTGTGATTGTCGGGGTCATGCAATGCCTCATGGGACTTGTAGTTTCACCACAGCTGGAGGGCTGAGGTTGCCTACCCCTGATCTAGAGAATAAAATTTGCAATTGTTGCAATTTTTTTTATGTCACGTTTTCAGATGCAATATTTTTTTGCAAGAACTTTCATGAGTTAAAAAAAAAGTAAAGTTAGCACAAATTTTTTGCATGGGAAAGATGTTACGCCAAGTAAATACTGTATTTATTGGCGTATAACACTCACTTTTTCACCATGAAAATCGGGTGCAAATAGTGTGTGCGTGTTATACGCCAATACTTCAATTTTAGCTGCCTCAGTGGGGACAGGGAGGGGAGCGGGTCGAGTGTCGATCAGGCAGCACTGATGGCAATGGTGAGGCTGCTGCATTGAAGGCATTGATGAAGCTGCTGCATTGATGGCAATGGTGAGGCTGCAGATGGGCATTGATCAGGCTGAATTGATGGCAATGGTGAGGCTCCAGATGGGCACTGACCCTTATTTTGCTTCATAGTTCCTTATTTAAAATGTAAGATTTTTTTCCTGAAACTTCCCTCTTAAAATGTGCGTGTTATACGCCGATAAATACGGTAAATACCTAACTTGTCACGCTTTAAAATTGCGCACACTTGTGGCATGGCCTCCAATCAGCTTTCAGAGCTGAGCTCTGCAGAGTGTAATTTCAGCTCTCCGCCCCCTGCTTTCTGACAGCTCAGGCAAGCTTTATTCTGGACTGTATCTGCAGTCTTCATTTAAACAAGGACAGCTTATGTAGGAGGATTTGGTCCTCACCCCAAGGTCGACACACAGCGCTGTGTACTGTATACAGCTGAGCCTACATACAGCTTATACAGTGCGACCAGCAAGCACAAAAGTACCATGAGATGCAGTTGCTGAGCATTTTCAAATGGAGCCGCACTGCCCGGGAGCCGCACTGCCCGGGAGCCGCACTGCCCGGGAGCCGCACTGTGTTCCTGTGCACTTCACATGCAGCTCTTCGTGTGAACAGGTCCTAATAGTGAAGATTGTAAGATGCATGGGGAAGCCTTTTCATCCCGATGGGAGTGTTTCAGTTTGCTCATATAGTTATACTCTGGATTTTTTTTCATGTGGAGTGTTGCTATAGCAGTGGCTTCATTCATCCATCTGGTCAGTACTTGTCTTCATTACCTCCCCCGGCCTTATATAAGCATAACTTGGACAGTTGCTGTGGTATTTTTGTTGGGAGTCTAAGCTGACACTGCATAGTGATTTGTGTTTACTAGCCATGGAGTGTTGGGAGTCGGAGTTCACTTCCTGCTAGGAGTCTGATCTGCTGGAGAAGATGCTTCATATGTGATGCTATACAGGATCTGCAGTATCTATACATTTTATATGCAGCCTATGGGGGTTTCTATATACATTGGGGGTTATCTGTGCACTATATATGGGGTCGGGGGGGTGGTTTATCTGTGCACTATATGTGAGGGGTACATGGGGCCTGTGGGGGGGGGGGGGTACCTGCACACTATATACATGGGGCCTGTGGGGGGGGGGTACCTGCGCACTATATACATGGGGCCTGTGGGGGGGGGGTACCTGCGCACTATATACATGGGGCCTGTGGGGGGGGGGGTACCTGCGCACTATATACATGGGGCCTGTGGGGGGGGGGGGTACCTGCGCACTATATACATGGGGCCTGTGGGGGGGGGGGGTACCTGCGCACTATATACATGGGGCCTGTGGAGGGGGGTACCTGCGCACTATATACATGGGGCCTGTGGAGGGGGGTACCTGCGCACTATATACATGGGGCCTGTGGGGGGGGGGGTACCTGCGCACTATATACATGGGGCCTGTGGGGGGGGGGGGTACCTGCGCACTATATACATGGGGCCTGTGGGGGGGGGGTACCTGCGCACTAAATACATGGGGCCTGTGGGGGGAGGGGGGGTACCTGCGCACTATATACATGGGGCCTGTGGGGGGAGGGGGGGTACCTGCGCACTATATACATGGGGCCTGTGGGGGGAGGGGGGGTACCTGCGCACTATATACATGGGGCCTGTGGGGGGAGGGGGGTACCTGCGCACTATATACATGGGGCCTGTGGGGGGAGGGGGGGTACCTGCGCACTATATACATGGGTCCTGTGGGGGGAGGGGGGGTACCTGCGCACTATATACATGGGGCCTGTGGGGGGGGGGGGTTACCTGCGCACTATATACATGGGGCCTGTGGGGGGGGGGGTACCTGCGCACTATATACATGGGGCCTGTGAGGGGGGGTGGGGGTTTATCTGCGTACTATACATGGGGCCTGTGGGGGGGGGGGGGTACCTGCGCACTATATACATGGGGCCTGTGAGGGGGGGTGGGGGTTTATCTGCGTACTATACATGCGGGAAATGTTAACAAAATGGGTCACCTATCAAAGAATAGTTCATATGTTTTGCCTTCTTGGTGGTATGTAGAAAGAAGCCGCCCATCGATCTCCCCGTCCCACTTCTACCATTCTATACTTCCCGGTGCGTAGAATACTTGGCACTGTGGCTTCTCCCACCACCAGCTTGTAGGTCACTGCAAGTCATATGAGGTGGTGGGAAGAATCACAGCGGCTGACAAAGGGATCGTGTATTTCACTTGTCCCCCCCAATCGTCCGATAATTGGAGCAATTGGAGGCCGGTACAGGAGGTTGCTGTGTGGGGATTGTTTTTGTGGTGGTTTTGTCTTTTTTTTTTTTTTTTTTATTTAGAAAGTTTATATTTTTGGTAGACCAGCTCTGGTATGTAGATGGGTAATACTTGACATATGGGAGGGATAATGTTCCTTTCTCCTCATTTGGCTGCTTGTTGCCTCTCCTTCTGCTCCACTTATTACACATTCATAATGAGAACTCTCCACGGTTCAGAATTCAGCCGATGAACAGGCGTTTAAAAATATCCTAGTTGGGAAACAATGCAGAGATCTGACACCCCATGTGATGGTATTTTTAGCACTTTTTGTCATGATTTTATTCTTCAGTGGATTCACAGACAGTGAAGGCCGCAGTACTTGCAGCTCTTTCTTTTGGATAAAGATTTTATTTTTCTTGCCCCATCATGTCAGACTTTCTGCGGTGACAGAGATCCAACGTAGAAGTTTAGGAGCATTTGGTTGCTGCCGGTAACGCTTGAGTGAATTTAATGTTTTCAGTTTCAAAGTAGATATTGAACCCTCGGGGCTCGTTTACACCAGCAATTGGTGTTCACCACCTGTGAAGTAAGGAAGTGACCCACCGCCTCCAAGCCACCTGTCAACTGCCTTCTGAAAAACAATCAACCATGGATCGCATTTTCCGAGGGCAGTTGACAGGTGGCTTGGAGGCAGTAGGTCCCCTCCTGTCTGCCTGCTTTAATGTTCGAAAGATCGCAATGCCGCATGCATTACACATGGTGGCAGGGCAGCTGCGGCATGTCTCCCTTTTTATTGGCATGGGTGGCAGGGGAGCTACGGCACGGCTCCATTTTTATTGGCATGGGTGGCAGGGGAGCTGCGGCATGGCTCCATTTTTATTGGAATGGGTGGCAGGGGAGCTGCGGCATGGCTCCATTTTTATTAGAATGGGTGGCAGGGCAGCTGTGGCATGGCTCCATTTTTATTGGAATGGGTGGCAGGGGAGCTGCGGCATGGCTCCATTTTTATTAGAATGGGTGGCAGGGCAGCTGTGGCATGGCTCCATTTTTATTAGAATGGGTGGCAGGGCAGCTGTGGCACGGCTCCATTTTTATTAGAATGGGTGGCAGGGCAGCTGCGGCATGGCTCAGTTTTTACTGGAATGGGTGGCAGGGGAGCTGTGGCATGGCTCCATTTTTATTAGAATGGGTGGCAGGGCAGGTGTGGCACGGCTCCATTTTTATTGGCATGGGTGGCAGGGCAGCTGCGGCACGGCTCAGTTTTTACTGGAATGGGTGGCAGGGGAGCTGTGGCACGGCTCCATTTTTATTGGAATGGGTGGCAGGGCAGCTGCGGCACGGCTCCATTTTTATTGGCATGGGTGGCAGGGCAGCTGCGGCACGGCTCAGTTTTTACTGGAATGGGTGGCAGGGGAGCTGCGGCGTGGCTCCATTTTTATTAGAATGGGTGGCAGGGGAGCTGCGGCGTGGCTCCATTTTTATTAGAATGGGTGGCAGGGGAGCTGCGGCATGGCTCCGTTTTTTATTGGCATGGGTTGGCAGGGCAGCTGTGGCATGGGGTATAATCTTTGCAGCAGCCATGATGCTTTGCTGTGTACCACCCTGTCCAGCTGCCATGTTGGGTTAGATGGGCAGTAAAACCACGGGCACTTCTTTGGCCGCAAATGTAAAGGAGTCCTTACCGAGCGATATTTCATTTTTTTGCTTTGTACAATACGTATTATTCGCTGCCTTGGGCCCCGTTCACATCTCATCAGAACTGGTGACGCACTTCTGGGTGCCATTATTCTTTAATGGCACCCAGAACACGATGTCATTCTGCCGCTAGACATGATCGCAGCAAAACAGGATTTAAAAAAAAAAGCGGCGCTCTTGTCGGCCAGTAAGGAGCATACATTTCTACTTTTCTGGCCACAAACGCTCACAGGGGCAGCCCGGTGAAGTGAATGGACTGTCCTATGTGTGTCGTGCAAATCGCTCCCCCAGAAATCGTGAACGGAAATGCTGGTTCCCAGTACACGAAAGTGTGAATGCAGCCTCCTTTTTTACATCCTTGTTTCTTCCGGTTTCCAAGCTTTGTTACATTTTAATGCTGCTGAACTCCTGCGGCCTCTTTGCAGCCACTCTGTCTACATGAACTCTCTGACTGCAAGGCATTTCTCAGGGTGTGTTTCCTGATGGTGACAGTGGTGGACCGGGCCTGTGCAATGTGTGTTTGTATGACAGTTTGTTGTCTCCATCAGAAGCCTGGGTGACAACACATGGTGCAGCTAGAAGAAACAAAGCGTTGTCACCCCTAGAACAGGAAGTGCTTGAACAAGGGCCTTCATGGCAGGATCACCAGGGATTATTTTGAGGTGTGTGTTTTTGGTTTTTTTTTGTTAGATTGAAAAGTACTTTTGTAATTGCAGTTTTGTAGTGATCCTGATGAATTTTTAGTGATTTGCGTTTTGCATGTTCTTGTGTACTGAGCTGTTCAAGTCTCCGGTTCTCCTCCTGAAGTTATTATTGTTCCTGATTTATCTGGAATGTGCTGAGCGTTCTCTTATAACACCTGCATGGACAAGGCCTTACATATCCCGGAGCCCAGGTAACAAACAATCTGGAACTTGTACTTATCAGCGTCTCCCAGCCTGGAAATGCCTCCCTGACTTCGGGAGTCTGGATTGCTGGAGCATTGAGTGATCAGCTGTGGGAGATCTCTGAGCAGATGTTGGTGATCTGATTGTGCCACTCAAACGTTTGGTCACTTCCTTGTGCTGTGATTGAGGACAACACTTGTGCTCAGGATTATCTTGTCCAGAGACCTGGGAGGAGCAGCCTGGATAATCGGGGAAGACTGAGGCGGCCTCACCCCCGGAGGCTTTTCTCTGCTGAGCTGGGGATGTATTTCACTTTTCTGCATGTTCCTTCCATGAGGACCAGATTAGCCATGTGAACCATATTTCTGCCGCTCGGATAGTTCAGCTAGTGGGAGTGCAGGCTGTGGCCCTTTTTTTCTCTTGTTTGTGGATGACACCTGGAACCTTTTTACATCTGAATCTGAAGCCTGCCTGTAGAGAAAGCCGCGTCCTCATCCTACAACATCAACAGGTTTCCTTTCACTTAAGCTGACCACACGCAGATCACTGCAGGTTCGTAGAAAATTCTGCCGAGCGAATTAGAAGGACCAAAATCTCTGCTGACCCATTAGAGCAGGAAAATGTATTACGTTTTCTAAGTGTCTGTGAAATCATTATCTGCAGACAAGTCTAACAATTAAATACTTTTAAGATGTAGCATAGATAAGTACAGAGATTTAGTTCACAAAAACTGCGCAGGGTGGAAAAAAAAAATTGATTTAATTATATATATATATATATATATATATATATATATATATATATATATATATATATATATATATATAATTAAATCAATTTTTTTTTTTTTTTTTATTTAAATCGTGTTTTTTAATTAAAAAAAAAAAACTATTTTCATAAAATGCTTTTGTAGTAAAAAATCTAAAGATTTTCTGTTTTAAGATACATTAAAAATTAGTTTATTCAGCATGGAATGGAGCTTGGTTATGTAGCATGAGTAAAGCTGGGCGATTTTTTTTTTTTTTTTTTTTTTTTTTTTTTTTTTTTTACCTCCCCCCCAACCCCCCCCCCACGCCGGTCCTGAGGAGCTGCGGGCAGGAGTTTTTATGCGAAGCCGCAGCCTCACCTAAAAACTCCTGCCCGCAGCTCCTCAGGACCGGCGTGGGGGAAAAAAAGAAAATCTAAAAAAATCGATTTGTCTAAATTTTGAATTGATTTGACCTCTCAACTCGATTCAATATTTACATTTTTGGTAAACTCATTCAATCCAAGCTCTGTAAGCTGAGAACAACATGCACTGTATTGATGCATTCACACAATCTTCACAGTAACCATGAGCTAAACCAAAGTTCAGGAATATTCCTTTATCCCTTTGTACACTACAAACTGTATGATTGAATCAGTTCTGATATCGCTGTTTTACTAACCCAACAGCTTATTCTAAATAGGAAACCTTCATTTTGTTTGCAAAGATTCTAAATATCAGCAAGAATAGGGCCTTACATTTTAAAGAGCACCTGTCATTTCAGATCCATCATGGCAGCGCCTGATAGCGGGCGTCCAATCACCTGCTACCGCCACGTCCCTCCCCCTGTTATGTCACAGCCGCATCACCAGCCGTCCCATTAAAGTGAATGGGACTGTCGGTGAGCCAACAGCGGGCCAGAGGAGGAGCCGCTGCGGGACAGAGGTGACCGTTGCTCTTTTAAAAATTATAATTCAAATCAAGTTGATATAAATCGACCCTTTTTACTAGTGATTTAAATCCAAATCCACCATTCTCGTTTCAGTTCTTTTATGCTTGTTGAGATCACTTTTTATGTATGTCAGTTATGTGTCCTGTTTGCACCAACGTTGATGCCATGTCAGTTTTTCCCCCGTGCAGAAAACGGCATACACATTGCAGATTCCTGAGCAGAAAAAAAAATTCTGCACGTGATACCAGTGTTGTGGTTTTAACAGGGCCCATAGAGAACCAATGTGGGTTGTGTTGTGTTTTGTTTTTTTTTTTTTTTTTTATTTGCTTGTTTGTTTTGTGCCATTGCAGAAAAACTGATGTCTCAGGCCTCATTCACACCATGGTTCAAAGTGTTCCGACTGCAAATGATTGGACATGAGCAGTTGCCTTGAAATGTTAGGCCTCTTTCACACATGCGGACCATTCAGATCCGCCTGTCGGGTTTTTTCAGGCAGATCTGAACAGTTGCTCCATACAGCTCTATGGAGCGTCTGATGTCGGCGGTGACATGTCCGCTGATATCCAGTCCGCCCTGATCTGATCTGCTCCGCAAAATCCAGACAGATGGATGTCCTATTTTACATCCGTGTGGCGGATCGGATGTAAATGGACACAGGCTGTTCGTAATCATTCGTTTTGCCCCCCCCCCCATAGGGGAGAGCGGACTCTCTGACAGGTCTGAGAACCTGACTGAGAACCGAGTGATCAAACCCCGCCAATCACTCAGTTCTCAGGACTCCCTGAGCAGAGAGCTGGTAACTGCCAGTCACCACTGTCTGCTTTGGGCCCCCCCCCCCCGCTCACTGGAGGGGTCCGGAGCAGCCTGCTCAGGCTCTCAGCGGCTCCCTGAGCCAGGTGAAGGTTCAGGAATTTTAGCGGATCCTGACTTCATTGTTGCCATCTTGCCTGAGCCTAGGTCGGCTCTGTGACATCAGCTGACAGCAGGCTTCAGCCCGCTGTCTGCTGAAAACGGGTCACAGGAATGCAGATTGAACTGCACTCCTGTGATCCACGGTAGAAGTACAGCCAAACAAGCTTTTGCCATATTTCTCCTTTTTAATGAGTATGGGGCATGCCATTCTTTTTCCATCAAACTTGCTTAATTGACTGGTGCTGGTTCACACTGGTGCGATGTGGGAACACTACGAAACCACTGCGGGTTCCCGCATTGCACCCAACTCGCAACGCAGTTCACACTGCCATATGTGAAATGCTGGGAGTGTCAATACAATGTTAATGACACCCCTATCTCAGCTCGCATATCACACTGTGAACTGACAGTTCGGACATGAACCCGGATTGCATGGGTGTGAACACCCATGCGATCCGAATCTGGTGCGGATCAAAAAAAGGGTCCTGTGATAGTTTGGTCCGAATGCAATGTGAATTCAACCATATTATTTGTATGGCTGAAATCGCAGGGACATCGCATGTGATTTGCACATTTGATCCCCTCCAGATCAGTGGGCAGTCTGTTGTAAACAGACAGCTGGTCCGTTTACATTGGGCTTCCCATAGGGCAGTGCGGGCTGTGTCCATGTCCCCTCGGAGCAGACATGGATTTGTCATCTGGGCTTTCTGCTCATCTCAGCAGGGGATCAATGGACGGGTCCCCTGCTGAGCAAAACTGGATCCGGCCCTCGTGAAAAGGACCTTAGTGGTGCACATGCAGTTTATGCTTCCTTAAGACTCTCATCCCTGCCTGCTTTAACCCCTTGATTGTCTCACTAGTGTGTTGCAGCAACGCGGTTGCAGGGTGCTTGCTGAGTGACCCTATTTACTTGAAACGGTCATGTTTGGCAGGCGGTGCACCCCCTGAAAGTGACAGGGCGGTATAAATCTGGCCACACTTGGTGGTCATCTGCTTCACTACGCTTGGGGAATGGATCCCATCCGTCTGTATTGATCAGATTGGATGTCAGTGGGTGTCAAGGGACATATGTCTGACACCCACTTCTCCATAGAGGGCAACGGATGGCGATCGGTTATGCCTAAAAAAAAAAAAAAAAACTGACAGGCACCTGATCGGTCCGTTTGCATGAAATGGGCCTTGCTGAGGGTAAAGAGTTGACCAGATTACATAGAGCTTTCTAACTAGTTATTGAGTTATAGTTCATTTAGGGAAGCCCTAGGTGGCCCAGTCCTTTCCTGAATATAGCCATGGATGTTCAGTTGGGTGGTATTAGGGCTGTACGTGTCCTCAGGGTAGTCATGGGTGACCCATTCTTTTCCTGAATATGGATATTGGGTTTAGTGGGGTCAGGGCAGTACATGTCGTGAGGGTAACCATAGGCAGGCCCAGTCCTTTCCTTAATATGGATATATAGGTTGGTTGGGGTCGGTGGTAGGTCACCCAGTCCGTTCCTGAATATGGATATTGGGGTGGTACGTGTCCTCAGGGTAGCTGTAGGTGGCCCAGTCCTTTCCTGGCTATGGATATTGGGTTGGGTGGGATCAGGGTTGTACGTGTCCTCAGGGTAGCTGTAGGTGGCCCAGTCCTTTCCTGGCTATGGATATTGGGTTGGGTGAATGAATGAGTGACTTGTATAGTGCTACCTATGCGAACTGAATCGCCTCAGGGCGCTTTTTGCCGGCGGTGTCCATCTGCGGTATAGTGCGGTCCTTTGCCCCATGGGGTCCTGACACGCTTTACAAACACATACACATACAACATACACATATTTGGCCAATTTTTTTCGACAGGATCTAATTAACCTACCAGCATGTCTTTGGGGTGGGATCGGTGGTAGGTGGCCCAGTCCGTTCCTGAATATGGATATTGGGTTGGGTGGGATCGGGGTGGTACGTGTCCTCAGGGTAGCTGTAGGTGGCCCAGTCCTTTCCTGAATATGGATATTTGGGTTGGGTGGGATCGGTGGTAGGTGGCCCAGTCCGATCCTGAATATGGATATTTGGGTTGGGTGGGATCGGTGGTAGGTGGCCCAGTCCGATCCTGAATATGGATATTGGGGTGGTACGTGTCCTCAGGGTAGCTGTAGGTGGCCCAGTCCTTTCCTGAATATGGATATTGGGTTGGGTGAATGAATGAGTGACTTGTATAGCGCTACCTATGCGAACTGAATCGCCTCAGGGCGCTTTTTGCCGCCGGTGTCCATCTGCGGTATAGTGCGGTCCTTTGCCCCATGGGGTCCTGACACACTTACAAACACATACAACATACACATATTTGGCCAATTTTTTTTCGACAGGATCTAATTAACCTACCAGCATATCTTTGGGGTGGGATTGGTGGTAGGTGGCCCAGTCCGTTCCTGAATATGGTTATTGGGTTGGGTGGGATCGGGGTGGTATGTGTGCTCGGGGTAGCTGTAGGTGGCCCAGTCCGTTCCTGAATATGGTTATTGGGTTGGGTGGGATCGGGGTGGTATGTGTGCTCGGGGTAGCTGTAGGTGGCCCAGTCTGTTCCTGAATATGGTTATTGGGTTGGGTGGGATCGGTTGTAGGTGGCCCAGTCCTTTCCTGAATATGTATGTTGGGTGGGATCGGGGTGGTACGTGTCCTCAGGGTAGCTGTAGGTGGCCCAGTTCTTTCCTGAATATGGATATTTTGGGTTGGGTGGGATCGGTGTAGGAGGCCCAGTCCGATCCTTAATATGGATATCGGGGTGGTACGTGTCCTCGGGGTAGCTGTAGGTGGCCCAGTCCTTTCCTGAATATGGATATTGGGTTGGGTGGGATCGGGGTGGTACGTGTCCTCAGGGTAGCTGTAGGTGGCCCAGTCTTTTCCTGAATATGGATATTTGGGTTGGGTGGGATCGGTGGTAGGTGGCCCAGTCCAATCCTTAATATGGATATTGGGGTGGTACGTGTCCTCAGGGTAGCTGTAGGTGGCCCAGTCCTTTCCTGAATATGGATATTGGGTTGGGTGGGATCGGTGTAGGAGGCCCAGTCCGATCCTTAATATGGATATCGGGGTGGTACGTGTCCTCGGGGTAGCTGTAGGTGGCCCAGTCCTTTCCTGAATATGGATATTGGGTTGGGTGGGATCGGGGTGGTACGTGTCCTCAGGGTAGCTGTAGGTGGCCCAGTCCTTTCCTGAATATGGATATTGGGTTGGGTGGGATCGGGGTGGTACGTGTCCTCAGGGTAGCTGTAGGTGGCCCAGTCTTTTCCTGAATATGGATATTTGGGTTGGGTGGGATCGGTGGTAGGTGGCCCAGTCCAATCCTTAATATGGATATTGGGGTGGTACGTGTCCTCAGGGTAGCTGTAGGTGGCCCAGTCCTTTCCTGAATATGGATATTTTGGGTTGGGTGGGATCGGGGTGGTACGTGTCCTCAGGGTAGCTGTAGGTGGCCCAGTTCTTTCCTGAATATGGATGTGATGTTGGGTTCGGTGGGATTGGGTCTGTAGGTGGCCTCTTTTCTATCTAGACTGTTTGAAGAGACTGTCACTTTGCCAATTAAAGATAAAGTGACAGAGCTATTTAAAGACCACCCAACCGACTTGTAGTCCCCTTTGTGTCCCCTGACACGGCTAGTTACTAGTTTTGGGGTACATGTGACTCCCTCACAAGGTGCTCAGACATGGTGGCCAGCTGCTGTCATGTGAGGACACGTCACCAAGCCTGTGTATGTTCCAGCAAAATATCTTACACAGGATTGTGGAGGAACACGGAGCTCTGTGGGATCATAGAGAATGGGTGTAAGGGGGTTGAGCTTTAGAGACTTGTGGCAGAGTGACCGTCTCCTTTAGGTAGGATTTCAGTTGAGACAATGCAAGTAATTATCGGGAGCTGTTCTATATTCTTCACGCCCCTCACCCCACCCCCCTTTTTTTTTTTTTTTTTTTTTTTTTTTTTTGAATTTGGAGATGAAGTAGAAAAGCTCCCGGATCTGCTGTCCATAGTAACCAGTAAAGTGTTGGATTTCACTCCATTGATATACTAGACCAGCGCCATCTGGTATGGGATTTCCTTGGAGTCTGCAGAGGTTTCTCTTTGGAAAAGCTCTTCGTCCTTGTGACAAGTGGGGGGGGGGGGGGGTCCAATCAATAAATATCCTTTTACAGTACTTCTATAGGGTTTGCTGCATTCAGCGCATTTTCTGGGATGATTTTTCTTGCAGCAAACCGGCAATACAATTCTGTTCCGGACCCTCCCTTTCCAGAGGAGCACGTGGCAGAAGATTTGTAGTTCTAGTAACCAATTTAGAAGCAGAGCGTCCGAATCCCCCCATGAATATTCCGGGGGGGACACGCTGTATGAGGAGCATTGAAGTTCCTGGATGTGGCCGGATTGTATCACTATGGATGGAAATAGATGCAGATTCTATATTCTGAGTCCTGAGTAGAGTGGCGGTGAATGTGGCGGCTGTGTATTAGGATGAGAGCGGGGAGCGTGCATCTGTTCTTCTCATGACACACGGCTTCCATGTGCAGGCGTGGCCGGGCGCCTTCTGTTCATTCTGTCTGTCATGAGACCGCTATTGGCTGCCTGCAGTGGTGGCTAGGAGGGGGGGGGGGGGGGGATAGCTGGGACATGACATCAGAGAGCACACACCATGATATTGCTTTCCATACAAAGGCTCTGCATTTCCAATACAGCAATGCTTCTATCTTTAGTCTTCCCTTTTTTTTTAAAAATTTTTTTTCTTGTGCTGTTCGTACGGCAGCCTGATACCTGCTGCTTTTTTCTAGGTGTTTTCCAAGAGGTGTTTTTCAGGTGACGCTGATCTATTCATAGCCCGCACCTCGGATAGGAGGATGGCCGTAGCGCGGGGTAGTTTAAAGTAGAACTCAATCCAAAACGCTCTTGGATGGAGTAGTTGGAGCCTGTGATATTATTTTGCTCTCAGATACCCCGGGTCAGATTTAGACTCCATTCGCACTTTACATTATATATATCTCTATCGCTATATATCTCTATATATCTCTATATATCTCTATATATCTCTATATATCTCTATATATCGCTATATATCTCTATATATCGCTATATATCTCTATATATCGCTATATATCTCTATATATCTCTATATATCTCTATATATCTCTATATATCGCTATATATCTCTATATATCTCTATATATTATATCTATATATAATATCTATATATAATATCTATATCTGTGCATTTCAGAAACATGCTACAAGCACATGTTGCGCATGCGGTGCCATTAAACGTTAATGGCACTCCAAATGCGGTTAGCAGTTGTGCGTTTTACTGCGCAGCTAACATGCTACAAAAACTCGCTGCTCCGTGCCCAAAAAGGGGCTTCTTTGGAGCGTCTGTCACACACAGGGCAGCCATTACCAGTGAATGGGCTTCCCTGTGTGCAATAGGTACATACCTGTCCTGCCTAACCTGCATTAAAAAGATGTGTACCTAACTGTTTTTTTTTTTTTTTTTAATATGGTCCAGTCACGTGATCCTGCAGTGCTCCCTGAGCCAGAGCTGCCTCCTCTCCCCCGCAGCAGCTGCTCACCAACATGGGGGAGCTGGATCTGCAGGGGTCATGTGACCAGAGCAAATTGGGGCTGAAGTTCCACTTTAAATATTTTCAAAGGGGAAGTTCTGCTTTGCCCCCCCCCCCCCCTCTATTTTTGGCACTTTTTTTTTTTTTTTTTTTTTGGGGGGGGGGGGGGGGTGGCTGGTTTTGACCTACTTCTGGTTCAATCGCTGCCGCGATCCACCAGAAGTTCTCCTAAACCCCACCCACAACCACTGGGACATGTTATAGGTCCCAGAAGGATGTAGGACCATTCTGCTCGAGCGTGTCAAGTGGGCAGCCAGCTGAAGCGGCAAGGAAACGCAGATGGCTGCCCGGAGTAAACATTCCGGAACTGGAAGACCGGCAGAGAACTAGTTTGGGTGAGGATGGTGCTGAACCCCTGGGGGTCCTTCATTTATATTTGTATTCAACAAGGACCATGTTACCCTCTTGCCACCAACATAACACATGTGCGGCAGCAAAACAGAGGGCTACACATAATGCGTCGCTGGGTGAGTGATGTTTCTGTGCTGAGGGCGTTCTCCCAGCGCACAGACCGAGCCGTCAGACGGGTCTCCATCCAGACTTAACGATCATTAGCTGGCTATGTGGTGGCCAATCACAGTGATAATCGGTGATCCTCCACCCTAAACCCCCCCGGGCATCCAGAACATTTCAAAGGTACCCAATGGACACTCTAATCCAGGGATATGCAATTAGCGGACCTCCAGCTGTTGCAGAACTACAAGTCTCATCATGCCTGTGGGTGTCATGGTTGTGGCTTTCAGAGTCTTGCAATGCCTCATGGGAGTTGTAGTTCTGCAACAGCTGAAGGTCCGCTAATTGCATATCCCTGATCTAAACCTTCCTCACTCCATCCAAAACTGGAAGAAATAAAAAAAAAACTTAGACTGTTTGTTTACATTTTAACAAAGACAACCTGTCCCACCCCTACGTATAGCTGGTTGTAAAGCCTGAAGGATTCTTGCCTTGTGTTAGGGATGCACCAATATATCGGCCGCCGAATTTATTGGCGTTTTACCAGGAAGAAAAAAAAAGTGCCACTAATGGCATGCTGCGTCCCATTGACTTCAATATAAAATCGCTTCCTATTGACTTCAATTCAAACACAGCCAGCCACCTGGCCTAAAACATTTTTATTTATTTTAAACTTTGCATTTCGGCTAATTGCATCCTGAATGTTCGGTTTCGGCACCTTAATTTTAATTTCGGTGCACCGCTATTAGGATCCATAAAGACCTTCAGTATGCAATCCCCCAATACTTATCCAATCCCGATCCATTGATGTGCACGAGAGTGGCTGCTGTCCCGCCTCTCTGCTGCTGCTTCCTTGTATCAGACAACAGAGGGAGCCATTGGCTTTTGCGGCTGTCAATCACCGCCAGTGAAGAGGGAGTGGGGGCGGGGCCAAGCCTTGTTCTGTGGGTCTTGTGGTCAGAGTGGGTTTTTGGAGCGAGTATGCATGAGGGCCCCTGTACCCCCCATAGGAAAGCAACTTGCTATGGGGGCAGGAGGGAGGAGCCCAGTTCGCTGACAGGGGACCCAGGAAGAGGAGGATCTGTGCAAAACCATTATAGAGCAAGTACGTGTGTGTGTGTGTGTGTGTGTGTGTGTGTGTGTGTGTGTGTGTGTGTTTTTTTTTTTTTTCCTTAATATGTAAGCCTTTAATCTCAGTACAGATGTCTGACTCGGCTTTCACATTGCTGCAGTTGGTGTGGTGGCCTGTCCATAGATTATAATGTATATCTGATGAATGCTCAGCTCATACTTCATTCCAGCTTGTCAGGTCACATTGTGATTGGCTCTCCCTGCTGCATGTACTGTACATACTGCTGTTCCTGTACAGGCCTGAGAAGAGGGACAGCTGAGAATCCAATGTTGGGGGGGATCTTTGTTATCACTATATAGTTTTTATTGCATTCTAGACCTAAATGTCTGATTTGTACAAACAAGTACCTGGTATTACAAGGTGATTAGTGAGGGCCGGGAGCTTCCCGTGTCCAGGATCTCAGACTTACTGAGGTTTTTTCCCTTTTTCCTTTTTTTTTTTTTTTTTTTTTTTTTTTCTTTTGTGTGTTCTGTGAAAGTAAAACCATGCCATGCAAAAACCGTTCCTGTATAACCCTGTACAGTGCGTGTGAGCGGCTCCACGTGTCGTTTGCTCTAGGTGAACAGGTGGCTTCTTGCTGTGTTGTAGTCAGCAGATCTGCACAGCGACCGGCAGAAGATCATTTCACTTTTTCCTGGTAAAAACTCCGCAAGTAAACTTGTAATGACCCTCCTGTAGCTGAAGGCGATGGGTGATTGACGGGTAGAGTTTGTTCGCTCGTAGCGTCTACAATTATCTGGGGTTAGAAAGTAAAATCTCATTAATTTCTCCATTGAATTTTCATACATTTCTGGCTTCTATTAGAGCCCTTTTCACACTTGTGCGACTTGGGACTGCAAAGTCGCATGGCAAGTCGTTCCCCATGATTTCCAATGAGTACTATTTATATCTGTGCCGACTTCAAGGTAGTCCCTGTACTACTTTGGTCCGACTTTCTTGCGGGTTGATGTCCAGAGACCAAGTTTAAACAGGCATTCCTTGAAATCGTGTCAAAATCTCATGGCTTAAAGCGGTTGTATAGTCTTTTTTTTTTTTTTTTTTTTTTTTAATTTTTTTTACGTACAGGTAAGCCTTATTATAGGCTTACCTGTAGGTAAAAGTAAAAAAAAAAAAAAAAAAATTCTCCTAAATCTTTACGGTTTAGGAGATATTCCCCTTGCTATGAGCCGGCACATGCGCACAGGGGATTCTTGGCTGAAGCCCGGCAACTGCCGGACCTTGCCGGGTAAAATCTCCCGCGCGCATGTGTGGGAGTGATGACATCGCGGCTCCAGCCACTCACGGCGCTGGAACCGCGATACCCGGAAGACACACCGAGGCAACATGACAGCTCCCTCGGCGTGGACCAGGTAAGATACTGACGCCTCGTTCTAAGGTAAGTATTTCATAATGAGCTAAAAAAAAATTTTGCGGGTATACAACCGCTTTTAAGTTGCAGCAGTGTGAAGGGGGCCTAAATATTACCAATCTTGGAAGCTTTATTTTTTATTTTTATACAAATACCATCTTGAAGTTTGTAAATGTTGTGAAGAATCTCACACATTTACTCCCTTGTTATGTGACACATTCACTCTGCACTGCCGTGTCACACATTTCCCAGAGCCTGCTGTCTGAACTACACCAGGCAGGGTCAGTACAGCTACCACTGATTCCAGGCAGTAAGGTACCATGGGATATGTAGTCCTTACAATTTTTTAATTTAATGAAATTTTGTGCAGTTTGATGCCATGTCATCGGCTCCCTGTGGAGGTGCAGTTCAGACAGACATGTTTTATTTATACCATTCCTATTACAATATCATAAACCTGTAAATGATTCCTTGGGGGGTGTGTGTTTTATTTTTATATATATATATATATCTCTCTATCTCTCTCTCTATCTCTATCTCTCTCTCTCTCTCTCTCTATATATATATATATATATATATATATATATATATATATATATATATATATATATATATATCTCTATCTCTATCTCTATCTCTATATATCTCTATATATCTCTATATCTCTATCTCTATATATCTCTATCTCTATCTATCTCTATATATCTCTATATCTCTATCTCTATATATCTCTATCTCTATCTATCTCTATCTCTATCTATCTCTATCTATCTCTATCTATCTCTATCTATCTCTATCTATCTCTATCTATCTCTATCTATCTCTATCTATCTCTATCTATCTCTATCTATCTCTATCTATCTCTATCTATCTCTATCTATCTCTATCTATCTCTATCTCTATATATCTCTATCTCTATCTATCTCTATCTCTATATATCTCTATCTCTATCTATCTCTATCTCTATCTCTATCTATCTCTATCTCTATCTATCTCTATCTCTATCTATCTCTATCTCTATCTATCTCTATCTCTATATATCTCTATCTCTATATATCTCTATCTCTATATATCTCTATCTCTATATATCTCTATCTCTATATATCTCTATCTCTATATATCTCTATCTCTATATATCTCTATCTCTATATATCTCTATCTCTATATATCTCTATCTCTATATATCTCTATCTCTATATATCTCTATCTCTATATATCTCTATCTCGGTAGTGGTGCAGGGTAACTTGTGGCTTGCTTATTTACTTCTCTATTGATGATGAATTTAGATTTTTAAACCAGAGGAACTTCTCTGGAATATATTCATACAGCATTGTACTGTCTGGATTCCTGAATTGGGAACATTCTTTATTTGGGGTTGTTTTTTTTTTTTCTTTTTTTTTTTTTTTTTCTACATGCATGAACAGGTGTGTATTTTAAAGTGGTTGTAAAAGCTCAAAATAAATAAAAATAACCTGCAAGACAAAGGCATAATGAGCTAGTATGCATTGCATACTAGCTCATTAGGAAAAACTAGCTCATTAGGAAATACTTGGTTCAGATCGACATGTCTCCCAGAGTTATTTCTGGGTTTGCAGGATCCAGCACTGTGATTGGCCGGAGTCGCGATGACGTCACTCCAGTGCATACGTGTAGGAGCCCGCCTGTCACGGCACAGCTACTGAAGAAACGGCACAAGGTGAGATGTTTCTTCAGTGCACATGCGCCGATGATGCCGATACAGTGAATATCTCCTAAGCCGTGCAGGTTTAGGAGATATCTGCAGAACCTACAGTTAATCCTTATTATAGGCTTACCTGTAGGTAAAAGTGGTAGTACAGGGTTTACAGATACTTTTTAAAGCGGAACTTAACTCTGTGAATCAACATAAACCATTTTAAAACCTTATGCCGCTAGCATTAAAAAAATAGAAACAAATATTAATTTTATTTGTATTGTATTAGTTTTAATTTATAGTCTGTGTCTCTCTGTGTCTCTCTGTGTCTCTTATTTATTTATATATAGATATAGATATATATAGAATTTTTTTATTCTGTTGCTTCTTGATTTCTGACCCAGATCCCAGTAGTCTCCAGCAGGGGAGGAGAGGCTTTCTCAGCTGAGCACAACTTCCTGTATGCATGCCTGAGCTAAGGGCAGGTGGATTCCAGGAAGTAAATGAATCATCTGCCCTTACTCAAGATGGCTATGGCTGGAAATGCTAGGAGGGGGTGGGGTGTGTCTTCCAAAGTGATTTTTCACTTTTCAACAAAATAAAACCCAAAGCCATGGATGGATGGGGGAGTTTGCTTTGAATGTGTTAAAAAATGGTTTAAATAGTGTGTTTTCGGTTTGTGGTGCTCAGATAGTGTAGCTCTGTTTTTTTAGGATGCAGATCTGGAAAACCGCAGGACAGGACCTTTTTTTTAAAACTTTTTTTTTTTTTTTTTTTATTTATTTATTATTATTATTATTATTATTATTATTATTATTATTATTATTATTATTATTATTATTATTATTATTATTTTTTTTTTTTTTAAAGAGATATATTCTGCAATTTGACACTCGGAGAATCTGATGTCTCTGTTGTTTTTCCCCTGTAGGCATCTGGTTGAAGTATATTGGCAGTTTTTATATAGAACTAAATAATTGTCGCGGTCATTATGCGCTCAGGAGTACAAATTGTCTGTCTGGGATGGATTTGCTTTCTTTTTGTTCTTTTACTCTATAAAAATATGGTGGCTTAAATCCAAGTTCATGAAACCTTTTGATGTTTTTATTGGTATGTTTAATATGATTGTTCTTCATCTGCTATGATTATAGACCATGGCCCGCACGTCACATGGTGGTCTTGCAGTCTTCCCTATAGAACAGGAGTCTCCAGACTTTTCAGTTTGAGGGCCTCATAGTATATTTACAAATCTTCACAGGCCGAAAAAGATCAAATTCATAAATGAACGAATCAATGACAGAAACAAATCAGTTTTACTTGGAGATTTTTTTTTGTTTTTATTTTTTTTATTATTTTTTGTATTGAGCATTATACAATTTTTATAAAATAATTCATTTTCCCCCAAATCTCCCACACAATAAATTTTCTTGAGCTTCTGCCCTAGGCCAAATTTAAAGTCATATATCCCAGGAGTCTTTGGGGAGGAGGGGCTTTCTCAGCATGCCTGAGCTAAGGATGGATACCAGGAAGCAAATGCTATATGAATCATCGGGTGGGTTTAGTGACTGCAGGCTCCTGGGAGGGGAGAGCGACTCTAGTAACTGTGCACGCTCCTGGGGGGGGAGCTGGTCTAGTGACTGTGCAGGCTCCTGGGGGGGGAGCTGGTCTAGTGACTGTGCAGGCTCCTGGGAGGGGAGAGCGACTAGTAACTGTGCATGCTCCTGGGGGGAGCTGGTCTAGTGACTGCACGCTCCTGGGGGGGAGCTGGTCTAGTGACTGTGCAGGCTCCTGGGGGGGAGCTGGTCTAGTGACTGTGCAGGCTCCTGGGGGGGAGCGGGTCTAGTGACTGTGCAGGCTCCTGGGGGGGGGGGGGAGCGGGTCTAGTGACTGTGCAGGCTCCGGGGGGGGGAGCGGGTCTAGTGACTGTGCAGGCTCCTGGGGGGGGGGGAGCGGGTCTAGTGACTGTGCAGGCTCCTGGGGGGGGGGGGGGAGCGGGTCTAGTGAATGTGCAGGCTCCGGGGGGGGGGGAGCGGGTCTAGTGACTGTGCAGGCTCCTGGGGGGGGGAGCGGGGTCTAGTGACTGTGCAGGCTCCTGGGCGGGGGGAGCGGGTCTAGTGACTGTGCAGGCTCCTGGGGGGGGGAGCGGGTCTAGTGACTGTGCAGGCTCCTGGGGGGGGGGGGGCGGGTCTAGTGACTGTGCAGGCTCCTGGGGGGGGAGCGGGTCTAGTGACTGTGCAGGCTCCTGGGGGGGGGGGCGGGTCTAGTGACTGTGCAGGCTCCTGGGGGGGGGGGAGCGGGTCTAGTGACTGTGCAGGCTCCTGGGGGGGGGGAGCGGGTCTAGTGACTGTGCAGGCTCCTGGGGGGGGGGGAGCGGGTCTAGTGACTGTGCAGGCTCCTGGGGGGGGGGGGGAGCGGGTCTAGTGACTGTGCAGGCTCCTGGGGGGAGCGGGTCTAGTGACTGTGCAGGCTCCTGGGGGGGGGAGCGGGTCTAGTGACTGTGCAGGCTCCTGGGGGGGGGGGGGGAGCGGGTCTAGTGACTGTGCAGGCTCCTGGGGGGGGGGGGGGGAGCGGGTCTAGTGACTGTGCAGGCTCCTGGGGGGGGGGGGGAGCGGGTCTAGTGACTGTGCAGGCTCCTGGGGGGGGGGGAGCGGGTCTAGTGACTGTGCAGGCTCCTGGGGGGGGGGGGGAGCGGGTCTAGTGACTGTGCAGGCTCCTGGGGGGGGGCGGGTCTAGTGACTGTGCAGGCTCCTGGTTCTAGTGACTGTGCAGGCTCCTGGGGGGGGGAGCGGGTCTAGTGACTGTGCAGGGTCCTGGGGGGGGGGGAGCGGGTCTAGTGACTGTGCAGGCTCCTGGGGGGGGGGGAGCGGGTCTAGTGACTGTGCAGGCTCCTGGGGGGGGCGGGTCTAGTGACTGTGCAGGCTCCTGGTTCTAGTGACTGTGCAGGCTCCTGGGGGGGGGAGAGCGGGTCCAGTGACTGTGCAGGCTCCTGGGGGGGCGGGTCCAGTGACTGTGCAGGCTCCTGGGGGGGGGGGGGGGGCGGGTCCAGTGACTGTGCAGGCTCCTGGGGGGGGGAGCGGGTCCAGTGACTGTGCAGGCTCCTGGGGGGTGCGGGTCTAGTGACTGTGCAGGATCCTGGGGGGGGGGGTGCGGGTCTAGTGACTGTGCAGGATCCTGGGGGGGGGAGCGGGTCTAGTGATTGTGCAGGCTCCTGGGGGGGGGCGGGTCTAGTGACTGTGCAGGCTCCTGGGGGGGCGGGTCTAGTGACTGTGCAGGCTCCTGGGGGGGGGGGTCTAGTGACTGTGCAGGCTCCTGGGGGGGGGGTCTAGTGACTGTGCAGGCTCCTGGGGGGGGGGGGGTCTAGTGACTGTGCAGGCTCCTGGGGGGGGGGGGGGGGGGAGAGCGGGTCCAGTGACTGTGCAGGCTCCTGGGGGGGGGGTGGGGTGGAGAGCGGGTCCAGTGACTGTGCAGGCTCCTGGGGGGGGGCGGGTCCAGTGACTGTGCAGGCTCCTGGGGGGGGCGGGTCCAGTGACTGTGCAGGCTCCTGGAGGGGGGGTGGGTCCAGTGACTGTGCAGGCTCCTGGGGGGGGGGGAGCGGGTCCAGTGACTGTGCAGGCTCCTGGGGGGGGGGGAGCGGGTCCAGTGACTGTGCAGGCTCCTGGGGGGGGGGGGGGAGCGGGTCTAGTGACTGTGCAGGCTCCGGGGGGGGGGGGAGCGGGTCTAGTGACTGTGCAGGCTCCTGGGGGGGGGGGAGCGGGTCTAGTGACTGTGCAGGCTCCTGGGGGGGGGGAGCGGGTCTAGTGACTGTGCAGGCTCCTGGGGGGGGGAGCGGGTCTAGTGACTGTGCAGGCTCCTGGGGGGGCGGGTCTAGTGACTGTGCAGGCTCCTGGGGGGGCGGGTCTAGTGACTGTGCAGGCTCCTGGGGGGGGCGGGTCTAGTGACTGTGCAGGCTCCTGGTTCTAGTGACTGTGCAGGCTCCTGGGGGGGGGAGAGCGGGTCCAGTGACTGTGCAGGCTCCTGGGGGGGGGGGCGGGTCCAGTGACTGTGCAGGCTCCTGGGGGGGGGGGCGGGTCCAGTGACTGTGCAGGCTCCTGGGGGGGGGGGGGGGCGGGTCCAGTGACTGTGCAGGCTCCTGGGGGGGGGGAGCGGGTCCAGTGACTGTGCAGGCTCCTGGGGGGGGGAGCGGGTCCAGTGACTGTGCAGGCTCCTGGGGGGTGCGGGTCTAGTGACTGTGCAGGCTCCTGGGGGGGGCGGGTCTAGTGACTGTGCAGGCTCCTGGTTCTAGTGACTGTGCAGGCTCCTGGGGGGGGGGGAGAGCGGGTCCAGTGACTGTGCAGGCTCCTGGGGGGGGCGGGTCCAGTGACTGTGCAGGCTCCTGGGGGGGGGGGGCGGGTCCAGTGACTGTGCAGGCTCCTGGGGGGGGGGGGGGGGGGGGGCGGGTCCAGTGACTGTGCAGGCTCCTGGGGGGGGGGAGCGGGTCCAGTGACTGTGCAGGCTCCTGGGGGGTGCGGGTCTAGTGACTGTGCAGGATCCTGGGGGGGGGGGGGGTGCGGGTCTAGTGACTGTGCAGGATCCTGGGGGGGGGGGAGCGGGTCTAGTGATTGTGCAGGCTCCTGGGGGGGGGGGGAGTGGGTCTAGTGACTGTGCAGGATCCTGGGGGGGGGGGGAGCGGGTCCAGTGACTGTGCAGGATCCTGGGGGGGGGGGGAGCGGGTCCAGTGACAGTGCAGGCTCCTGGGGGGGGGGAGCGGGTCTAGTGACTGTGCAGGCTCCTGGGAGGTGCGGGTCCAGTGACTGTGCAGGATCCTGGGAGGTGCGGGTCCAGTGACTGTGCAGGATCCTGGGGGGGGGGGGGGGGAGCGGGTCCAGTGACTGTGCAGGCTCCTGGGGGGGGGGCGGGTCTAGTGATTGTGCAGGCTCCTGGGGGGGGGGGGGAGCGGGTCTAGTGACTGTGCAGGCTCCTGGGGGGGGGGGGAGAGCGTGTCTAGTGACTGTGCAGGCTCCTGGGGGGGGGGGAGAGCGCGGGTCTAGTGACTGTGCAGGCTCCTGGGGGGGGGGGGAGAGCGGGTCTAGTGACTGTGCAGGCTCCTGGGGGGGGGGGGGGAGAGCGGGTCTAGTGACTGTGCAGGCTCCTGGGGGGGGGGGGAGAGCGGGTCTAGTGACTGTGCAGGCTCCTGGGGGGGGGGGGAAGAGCGGGTCTAGTGACTGTGCAGGCTCCTGGGGGGGGGAGAGCGGGTCTAGTGACTGTGCAGGCTCCTGGGGGGGGGGGGGGAGGAGAGCGGGTCCAGTGACTGGGCAGGCTCCTGGGGGGGGGGGGGGGAGCGGGTCCAGTGACTGTGCAGGCTCCTGGGGGGGGGTCTAGTGACTGCGCAGGCTCCTGGGGGGGGGGGGTCTAGTGACTGCGCAGGCTCCTGGATTTAGTAACGCTTTTAAGCTTTTCTTAGTTACTTTAAAAGAATCTCTATTGGCCTTGTGATTAGTGTGGAGGGAGTCCCATCTCTGTGGATATGCACCTTGTGAGAAGACGGGTTGTCACTGCTATGAATGGACAACAATGAAGTTGATTCAGAAGATTTAGAATGCTCTTTTGAGCAGATCTGAAAAGTGTTTGGATTGTCATGTTGCTCTGCTGTGAGAGGTGTTTATACCTATAGAGTAGTAACGTTCCCTGAGCTGCCTCTTCTTCCCAGCTCTACATAAAGTAGAACTCCGGCTACACGTCCTAAATTGGTCTCCGGCTGTACACCTTACTAGCCTTAAAGTGATTGATTGTAAATGTTCGCTTTTGCACAGAGTGGCCCCGATCGTCTTCTTCTGTGGTGCCCCGGTGGTGCTTCTCCTCTTCATCGGGTGCCTCCTTGGAGAGCCGCTTTTCCTGGGGACACTCGTGCGGGCGAGTTCCGCTGCCGCGTCCATTGATGGACAGCGGGATTCTGCCCTGCTCCCCCACTCTCATGTCACTGGATTTGATTGACAGCAGCAGGAGCCAATGGCTCCTGCTATCAATCTATCCAATGAGGACGGAGACAGCGGCTCGGGAACGGGTGGGTTTGGGTTAGAAAAAGGGGGGGGGGGGTGGCTCTGGGGGAAGCTTCAGAAAAGTTTTTACACCAAATGCATTAAAGTGAAAAACCTTGAGACTTTACACCCCCTTTAAACTCCCCCACCTAACACCTTTGCTAACTAACTTGTATAAGAAAGTTTTTCTAGATCCTTAAAGGGCAACTCCACTTATTTTTGGGGGGGGGGGGGGGAGAATGACAAGGACGAAATCTTAGCGTATAAAATTGTAACCTCAAGTCATATTGTAATTGAATATTATTAAAAATTACCTTTTTTCCTTTTCTGTGGTTTCTTCAGAATAACCAAAGGTAGAAATCTGCAACAAAGTTTGTTCAAATCCCTGCAATGTTCATAGATTACCCAGAGGGAATTTTTTATTTTTATTTATTTTTTCTTAACAAACATGGAGTTACCCTTTTTTTTTTTTTTTTAAATTTTTTTTTTTTACTATTTTTAGCCCACTCTGATCAGGTCACATGATCTCCTGTGTCAGCCAGCTGCAGGGGAGAGGAGAGAGCAGAGCACTGCCAACAGCTAGTAAGCAACACCCATAGGGCTCCATCACCCATCCATTGTGGGCAGCTGACACAGGGGGGAGCCGGATCACATGACCGGAGCGGGTTAAAAATGGGCAAGTCTTTCCTGCACAGTTTAGTATGGGTGTTAGGAGAGGGGAGGGGACTATATATAGATAGAAGTTCACTTCAAAAACAAGCTTTTTTTACTTTTATAAAAAAGTAAATGCACATTTTTTTTTTTTTTTTTTTTATTCTTTTATTTTAATTTTTTTTTTTATTTTTATGATCTTGTAAAGCATTGCACCAGTGATCAGCCGAGAAGATAATACTAATTGTGGTTGCAGGTCTGGCTACTCCGGAGCGTTTTCCTGCCATCTTACAGATGTTGTCATTGGCTCTGTAGTTCTGCAAAGCACTGTACAACCTGCAGTTGCTGCATTTGTTCCTGAGTGATTTCATGACTGTGTGTGTGAAATAAATATATATGCGCCATTGGATCAGCTGACAGCCAATGATATTGTGAAGAGCTGGTCACCGGTGGCCGTCTCCATACCCCTCCCTTCAGGTTTGGAAGTCTCGGATCTTACTGTAGGTGTTTCCATGTCTCTCTTTCTCTGTACTTTTTGTAGAGTTGCTTTGTTTGATTCCTCAGTTTGGGGTCAGCAAAACACAAATGGCACAGTGGTTAGCACTCCTGTCTAGCAGCACCAGGGTCATAAGTTCAAATCCTTATCACTGCACTACCTGCCTGGAGTTTGCACCCACAAATCCGTGACCCTGTAATCTCCTTTCCAGTAAATTGTTTTACTGTGTTATTTGTGATGTTTTCCTTGAACTGTTAAACCTCGTGTTTTTTTTCCCCCTCACTTCCTTTTTGTTTGGAACACGTACGTTGGTTGCGGTCATGTGCGCTCTTCTATTCCCACAACACATCCCATAGTCCAAGGTTTGTAGTCCGTCTCTGGAGCGAGCAAGAGGGTGGCTACATAAAGTGGGACCATGGAGATCGAACATAACCACTCTCTAACAGGAAGTCACATGACAGCAGCAAATAAAGGGATTTGGAGGAGGCTGAGGGCAACAGAAGGGACTTTTTGAGTAAAAATAGTTCTATATTCCAAAGGTTTTCTTTACCATAATGCATTCAGGTAAACTCCCTGCTACTTGTCCTACCCTCCCCCATCCCTGAGCACTTACCTGGCTCCTGTCACTTCTTCAGTGCGGCTCCCCTTGCTTTCTTCTCACAGGAGACACTGAGGGCAGCGGAGCCATTGACTCAAAGTGCTGCCAGTCAAACGCCAGTGAGGCAAGAACAGGGGCGTGGCCTATTGGCTTCTTTTTTTTATTTTTTTTAAAACCAAAAAAATAGCATTTGTTATTACTTACATACTCGTACATACTTTTGAATATAAATCTATATAAATAAATTAAAAAAAAAAAAAAAATATATATAATTTTTTTTTTTCTTTCTTTTTAACCGTAGATTAATGTCATCTTTGACCATCATACACCCATAGGGGTTGATTTACTAATACTGGAGCACTCAGAATCTAGTGCAGCTGTGCATGGTTACCAATCAGCTTCTAACCTCAGCTTGTTCAAAGAAGCTTTGAGGCTGGGTCCACACTGGTCCGACAAACGCTCCGACATTGGGAGCTCATGCCGCATGACGTGTGAAATTTAATGTTTCCCTATGGGAGCCGTCCTAACTGATCCGACACAAGTCGTTCCAACTTTAGAAATGCTCCCTGTACTACTTTGGTTGGACTTTGATCCTACTTCAGCCTGTTGACTATCATTGAAGTCGGATCAAGGTCGGATCGCCGTCTCGCATGATCCGACTTTGCCACGCGACTTGTGCTCAGATGATCTTGAGAGTGAACTCCGCGCCAAATTTTAAATAAAAAACCGGCATGGGTTCCCCCTCCAAGAGCATACCAGGCCCTTGGGTCTGGTATGGACCTTAAGGGGAACCCCCTACGCTGAAAAAACGGCGTGGGGGTCCCCCCCCAAATCCATACCAGACCCTTATCCGAGCACGCAGCCCGGCCGGACAGGAATGGGGGTGGGGACGAGCGAGCGCCCCCCCTCCTGAAGCGTACCAGGCCGCATGCCCTCAACATGGGGGGGGTTGGTGCCTTGGGGGAGGGGGGCGCGCTGCAGGCCCCCCCCCACCCCAAAGCACCTTGTCCCCATGTTGATGAGGACAAGGGCCTCTTCCCGACAACCCTGGCCCTTGGTTGTCGGGGTCTGCGGGAGGAGGGCTTATCGGAATCCGGGAGCCCCCTTTAATAAGGGGGCCCCCCCCACCCTATGTGAATGAGTATGGGGTACATGCTACCCCTACCCATTCACCTAGGGAAAAGTGTCAATAAAAAAAAAACACAGTACACAGGTTTTAAGATGAATTTATTAGGCAGCTCCGGGATCTTCTTCCGACTTCGGGGGGGGGGGGGGGGTCTTCTTCTGACTTCTCCCGGTGTTCCGCCTCTTCTCCCGGGCCCCTCCGCTATCTTCTTCCAGCTCTTTTTCCAGCGAGGGGCCCGGTCTGCTGCCGCTGTCTTGTCGCCGCTGTCTCGTCGCCTCTTTTCTCCTTCTCTTCTTCCGATGTTGACAGGACGCTCTCTCCGGCTTGAATGCTGTGTGCGAGCTGCGGAGCCATTTTTATATAGGCAGTGACCCCGCCCCTTGTGACGTCACGGTCCCAGCATGCGCAGGGACTCAGGTCATGCCCCCTTATGACGCCAGAGTCCCTGCGCATGCTGGGACCGTCACGTCACAAGGGCGGGGTCACCGCCTATATAAATGGCTCTGCAGCTCGCACACAGCATTCCAGCCGGAGAGAGCATCGTGTCAACATCGGAAGAAGAGAAGAAGCAACGAGACAGCGGCGACAAGACAGCGGCAGCAGACCGGTCCCCCCGCTGGCAAAAGAGCTGGAAGAAGATGGAGGGGCCCAGGAGAAGAGGCGGAACACCGGGAGAAGTCGGAAGAAGACCCCCCCCCCCCGAAGTCTGAAGAAGATCCCGGAGCTGCCTAATAAATTAATCTTAAAACCTGTGTACTGTTTTTCTATTGACACTTTTCCCTAGGTGAATGGGTAGGGGTCATTCACATAGGGTGATACTCATTCACATAGGGTGGGGAGCCGGGATCTGGGGGCCCCCTTATTAAAGGGGGCTCCCGGATTCCGATAAGCCCTCCGCCCGCAGACCCCGACAACCAACAGCCAGGGTTGTCGGGAAGAGGCCCTTGTCCTCATCAACATGGGGACAAGGTGCTTTGGGGTGGGGGGCCTGCAGCGCGCCCCCCTCCCCCAAGGCACCAACCCCCGCTATGTTGAGGGCATGCGGCCTGGTACGGTTCAGGAGGGGGGGGGGGGGGCGCTCGCTCATCCCCACCCCCATTCCTGTCCGGCCGGGCTGCGTGCTCGGATAAGGGTCTGGTATGGATTTAGGGGGGACCCCCACGCCGTTTTTTCGGCGTAGGGGGTTCCCCTTAAGGTCCATACCAGACCCAAGGGCCTGGTATGCTCTTGGAGGGGGAGCCCATGCCGGTTTTTTATTTAAAATTTGGCGCGGAGTTCCCCCTCAAGATTTATACCAAACACAGTGCCGGGCATTGGCGGGGATCCAAGTCGGATTCCCGTTCATTGAAAGTCTGACACATGCCGGCTTCATGTCGCAGGGCAAAGTCTGATCCAAAGTAGGACGGCTGTCGTGTCGCACCAGTGTGAACCCAGCCTGACAATAAAACCTGGATGCTGATTGGTTTCTAAGCAGATCTCCAGTTTCTCTGCTCCCTTGAGCTATTCGAAGTTCACCTCTGCACTCTTCTATAACCTCTTTCTGACCGCGCTACAGCCGAATGGCAGCTACAGTGCGATAGCACATTTTCTAGGACGTCCTCCCATGATCGCGCGCTTCCTGCACACCCCTCCTGCAGCGTGCATGGGCAGGGATTTGTGATCGCTGTGTCCTTCAGATCGGGGTAAAGGGCCAATCACAGCAGCTCTTTACCATGTGCCCAACCACAGCTGATCACGGATCGGGGTAAAGGGCCAATCACAGCTGATCAGTGTAAAGAGGATTTGCTGGTTGTCGGCAGTTCTTTCCTTGCGTTGGCGGCATATGAGGAGAGCTGGTAAGTGGCAATCCACATAGGGGAGATCTACACTGATCATCAGTGTCCTGATTTTAGTGCCATCTCTCAGTGCCTCGTCTGTGCCCATTGGTGCACATCAGTGAAGGAGATAATTACTCATTTACAAACTTTTTATAACCAAAACAATTATTTTTTTTTTTTTTATTGGCAAACAATAAAAATTCCAGTGGTGATTAACCACTTCCGGACTGCCCACCGTCGTTATACGTCGGCTGTTTGAAGAGGAATATCGTATGGGAGCAGCTAGCCGCAAGATCGCTTTTTGGTGGCGGGAGAGGGGCCCCACCCCCCATCCCGCCACGCTCCGGTGTCCTCTGCCGCTTACCGGAGCCGTCGGCAGCGGCGGAGGCGATCGGATCTTTACCTTTGCTGGGCATGGAAGACGATTGAGGGGGAAGATGACCCCCACCCAGCTACATAACAATGCAGGGCGGAAGCGACGTCAAAACATCACTTCTGCCCATAGCTCTTAAAGGGACTTTTTTTTTTTTAAATTCTTTTTTAAATAACAATTTTTTTTTATTTTTTTTTATATTTTTTTTTTTCTTTTTTTGCCATTTAGTGTAAATAGGAGATGTGAGGTTGTCTGGACCCCAGATCTCATATTTAAGAATTCCTGTCATGCTTTTTATTTTTCTATTACAAGGGATGTTTACATTCCTTGTAATAGGAATAAAAGTGACACAATTTTTAGTTTTTTAAAAACCGTGTAAAAATAAAAGGTAAAATAAGGCAAAAAAAAAATTTTTTAAGAGCGCCCCATCCCGACGAGCTCTTGCGCAGAACCAAACGCATATGAAAACAGTGTTCAAACCACACACGTGAGGTATCACTGCGATCGGTAGAGCGAGGAGAGCAATGATTCTAGCCCTAGACCTCCCTCTGTAACTTAAAACGTGCAACCTGTCAAATTTTTTTTTTTTTTTTTAAATGTCACCTATGGAGATTTTTTTAAAGGGTAAAAGTTTGTCGCCATTCCACAAGCGGGCGCAATTTTGAAGCGTAACATGTTTGGTATCAAGTTACTCGGCGTAACATTATCTTTCACAATATAAAAAGAAATTGGGCCAACTTTACTGTTGTCTTACACTTTTTTGAATTAAAAAAAATAAATATATTTTTTCAAAAAAAAAAGTGCGATTATAAGACGGCTGCGCAAATACGGTGTGACAAAGTATTGCAACGACCGCCATTTTATTCTCTAGGGTGTTAGAAAAAAAATGTATAATGTTTGGGGGTTCGAAGTAATTTTCTAGCAAAAAAAACAAACTTTTTTTTTAACTGGTAAACAACAAATCTCAGAAAGAGGCTCGGTCCTTAAGTGGTTAAACACCACCAAAAGAAAGCTCTGTCAAAAAATTAATGTTATACGGGTACAGCGCTGCATGACCGCGCAAAAGTCATTCAAACGTGACCGCGCCGAAAGCTAAACATTGGCCTGGGCAGGAAGGGGGTGAAAGTGTCCTAAGGGGATAAAGGTCCAATGTTGTCAGAGGTTGATTGAGATCGTCGGACCAATTGGCAAATCGTCTAATAAATGTTGCCGCGTCCCACGAAAAGGGAAAATCTGTTGCAGCAAAAGTGAGAGGCCTTGTCAGGAAAAGCTTTTATATGAGCCTTCCAGGAGCTCCGACCTCGGGACTTAACCCTCCTCTGAGCTTTTCAATATGCTGATTACCCTCCATCTGAGGTGGAGTTCAATGGAGAGACTTCTGACCCTTCACCCTCCTCTGCTTTCTGTTTTAATTCTGGAAACAAGAAGCCTAATCTGTTTTCATAAGTCTCTCTAAGTCTGGATGATGTTGTCTTCATGGAATCTGTGTATCTACATTTAGATTGGTGAATCCTGTCAATGATTGACAATTGAAAGAGATCGGTCATTAACCTGCGGCAATACAAACGTATAATATACAATAAGAGCAAAGGTTATATAATCCATAACAATCGCGTTTCAAAGTAACCAGCGCATAGAGGTGTGGACAGACAAGGCCATTACCGGGTCTTGAGTTAATCTTAAAATTTGAAAGCTTGGCCCCCCCCACCCCCCTCCTGTTACCCTGTTTGTTCTTTCACTACCAGCTGACTGAAATACACTATATTGCCAAAAGTATTGGGACACCTGCCTTTACACACACATGAACTTTAATGGCATCCCAGTCTTAGTCCGTAGGGTTCAATATTGAGTTGGCTCCGCCCTTTGCAGCTATAACAGCTTCATCTTCTCTGGGAAGGTCGTCCACAAGGTTTAGGAGGGTGTCTATGGGAATGTTTGACCATTCTTTCAGAAGAGCATTTGTGAGGTCGGGCACTGATGTTGGATGAGAAGGCCTGACTCGCATTCTCCACTTTAATTCATCCCAAAAGGTGTTCTATCGGGTTGAGGTCAGGACTCTGCAGGCCAGTCAAGTTCCTCCACCCCAAACTCGCTCATCCATGTCTTTATGGACCTTGCTTTGTGCACTGGTCCAAACCATTTGGTGGAGGGGGGATTATGGTGGGGGGTGGTTTTTCAGGGGTTGGGCTTGGCCCCTTAGTTCCAGTGAAGGGAACTCTTGGACCCCTTTCACACTGGGAGCGTTTTGCAGGTGCTTTAGCGTTTAAAATAGCACCTGCAAACCACCCTAAAACGACTGCTCCATTCACTACACACTGGAGCGGTGCGCTGGCAGGGCGTCAGAAAAAATCCTGCCAGCAGCTTCTTTTGGAGCGGTGAACTCGCCGCTCCTCCACCGCTGCTGCCCATCGAAATCAATGGGGCAGCGATGCGCTCCTGCGGCGTTTTGCGGGCGGATTTAACCCCTTTTCGGCTGCTAGCGCTGCCTTGCTGGATCTGAAATGACAGGTGCTCTTCAAATGTAAGGAGTTATTCTTGCTGGTAGTTGATCATTAATATTTACAAACAAAATGAAGGTTTCCCATTTAGAATAAGCTGTCAGGTTAGTAAAACAGTGATATCAGAACCCATTCAGTCATACAGTTTGTGGTGTACATAGATTTGCAAAACAATGGGATAAAGCAGGGCTTGACAAATTTGCTTGGAATCTAGGAGCCAGCTAAAAAAGTTAGGAGCCAGTTTTTTTTTTTTTTTTTTTTTTTAAACGACCGACAACTTTATTTTCAATATAAAAATTAACCAATCTTAAATTTTACACAGACGACTAGAAAGCATGTGACTGCTTTTATTTCCTGCCATGCAGGGACACAAGACCACCATATTCCCGCTAAGGATCCAATCAGGTCCGCCTGAAAAACTGACAGGTGAACCTGATCAGACAGCCGTGTGAAAGGGGACAAGCAGGGAGATGACAAATAATAAATTCATTTTAATGAACCACTTCCTTCCCGCAGGACGACTATATACGTCCTGTCTTTGAAGAGAAATACCGTTGTTATGGTAGCAGCTAGCTACCATAACCCCGGTATCTTGAAGAGCCGGCGGTTCTCTTTCAGATAAAAGTGGTCTCTGCAGCAGATTCGCAGCGAGATCACTTTTATCGGCGGCAGGAGAGGGGCCCCCCCTACCGCCGCGCTCCGGTGCCCTTCACCGCTTACCGTGGCCGTCGGTAACGGCGGAGGCGATCCGGATCTGTCCCTGGCCTGACATGGAGACGAGCGAGAGGAAGATGGCCCCCCCGCCCATCTCTAAGTCATTGCAGGGCGGAAGCGACGTCAAATCGTCACTTCCACCCATAGCTCTTCAAGGGACATTTTATAATTTTTTTTTTTTTTTTCAAATGACAATTTTTTATTTTTTATTTTTTTTTTTTTAATGCATTTTAGTGTAAATATGAGATCCGAGGTCTTTTTGACCCCAGATCTCATATTTAAGAGGACCTGACATGTTTTTTTTTCTATTACAAGGGATTTTTACATTCCTTGTAATAGGAATAAAAGTGACTTTTTTTATTTATTTTTTTTTAAAGAACAGTGAAAAAAAAAGTTAAAATAAGAAAAAAAAAAAAAAATTTTAAATGTGCCCCATCCCTTGTAATAGAAATAAAAGTGACAGCATTTTTTTTTTTTTTTTTTTTAAACAGTATAAAAATAAAAAGTAAAATATATAAGAAAAAAAAAATTTTTTTTTAAACGCGCCCCGTCCTGCCGAGCTCGCTTGCAGAAGCAAAACGCATATGTGAGTTGCGCCCGCATATGAAAGCGGTGTTCAAACCACATGTGAGGTATCGCCACGATCGTTAAAGTGAGAGCAATAATTCTAGTCCTAGACCTCCTCTGTAACTCAAAACATGCAACCTGTAGAATTTTTTTTAAACGTCGCCTATGGAGATTTTAAAGGGTAAAAGTTTGTCGCCATTCCACGAGCGGGCGCAATTTTGAAGCGTGACATGTTGGGAATCAATTTACTCGGCGTAACATTATCTTTCACAATATAAAAAAAATTGGGCTAACTTTACTGTTTTCTTCTTTTTTTTTTTTTTTTTTTTTTTTTTTATTAAAAGTATTTTTTCCCAAAAAAGTGCGCTTGTAAGTCCGCTGCGCAAATACGGTGTGACAGAAAGTATTGCAATGACCGCCATTTTATTCTCTAGGGTGTTAGAATAAAAAATATATATAATGTTTGGGGGTTCTAAGTAAAGGGAAGGACATGAGCAGGCAGTGAAAACAGGCAGGGGAAGCTCCATTAGCATTGGTGGATGTCTTGTCATCCACCAGAGGGCGCCCGATTGCAGAAGGAACCATAGGACTGCAGTAGGCCGCAAAGCCGGGGCCTCAATTACCGGTGCGGCCCAACGCGATCGCCGGGAGGGGGGGGGGTGTCGAACGGACACAGGACCCCCCAGCTGTGCCGCCCCAGGCGCCAGGTCGCTAATTCTAGTTGCAAATGCGACCTGGCGCCCGGGGTTTGTCGAGCCCTGGGATAAAGGAATATTCCTGAACTTTGGTTTATCTCATTGTTACTGTGACATTGTGTGAATGCATCGATGCAGTGCATGTTATCTCAGCTTGCAGAACTTGGATTCATTGAATGAGTTTACCAAAAATGTAAATATTGCAGAATATACAGCCTCATGCTACATAACCAAGCTCCATTTCATGCTGAATAAACCAAATTATTAATGTATCTTAAATTGAAAACTCTCCGTAGTTCGATTTTTACTCCAAAAGCATTTTATTAAAATTGATTATCAAAAAAAAATATATAATTTTTTTTTTTTTTTTTTAATCCACCCTGAGTGCACTCCTCCGTAGACACAATGCATGCTGAAAAAAAAAAAATGGAGGGAAGAATGAGAAGGGAGGTTGTTTGACTAAATATCTGTTCATAATCCTTTTGGTTGAATGACGTGACTGACCTCCTTAGTTCTTTGGCTTCAAAGTCCACCGGAGTGAGAAATGTTCTCATGTTTGTAGTACCTGCAGTTCTTGTCACCTGGGAACATGGCGATCACATGGGTTGGAGTGTCTTGTCTCTGACGATCGAGTTCCTGATATTCTGCCGTCCGGCTCCTTTCTACCATCTTTGTGGACATGCACTTGACTGAGGAGTTTTTTTGGTTGATCGAGTCGACCATCTAGTTTTATCTTGTGTGTGTCCAGGTGTCCTCCTTTTTGGTTTTATGACTTGCGTTTTGAATGGGTGGTTTTGGTTTGATGTACCAATAGTCAAACATGGAGAGCAGGGTGTCGGTAGCCAAAAGGATATCCACACCCATCACACGGGGTACCACCACTTCACCCTGTGCCCTTGGCATAGTACCAGCGGAAGCACCTAACCTAGCTGGATTATATGGCCGTACCTCTCTAATCGTGGGTGTCTACTAATGATTTTGTGTTACTCATTCCCGGTGTGGCAAACCTGACCTGTCTAGTCTGCTGTAAACCAGTTTAGGTGTAGATCTACATGCATTGCAATCCTATTACTCTCTCGGAGAGGTATGAGAGATTTGTGACAGAGAATGGGTAACATTTGTAACATACTTGTGAACAGCAGAGTCAGAGGTCCTGCTGTTTGTGCCGGGCAGATTAGTCTCTGTATATAAACACATCTTTGGCCCAGGATTTTTTAGCAACAAGTCAGTTGTCTGCAGTCCCGGGGTCTGGAGTTTTTTTTAAAGAAGTACGGGAATTTGAGATAAACATTCATACTCTCCTCCATGTGCCGGCATCAGTCTGATGCTGCAGCTGTCCCCTGCTGGCTGTAAGCGTGAGAACTGAGCAGTCGCATGATCGCTCAATTGTCGGACCACTCAGAGCTGAGAGTGGCGACTGTCAGTCAGTGCTCTATACTTTGCTCCTCCAGCATTTTGAGGCGTGGGAGCAAAAGTGACAGGCTCAGGCTCTCCACATGCGCTGAGATGCAAAGTCAGCTGCTGATCAGGCATGCAGGTGGATCCTGACAATAGTGTCAGGTATTGAATTTATTCTTCTCAGTCTCCATGAGGGAATCGGAGCGCTTCAGTAACCAAAACTCCAATGTTTATCCTCGAGACACATCACAGGAAGCACCCTCATGGCTAACCAAGGACAGAAATGTAATGTTGAGTTTTTCAAGTCTATAAGTCACCGGGACCAGATGGCTTGCACCCGAGGGTCCTTAAGGAACTCGACCAAGTAATTGCCAGACCATTGTTCTTAATTTTTACGATCAGTCTGACTGGAATAGTACCAGCTGATTGGAGAAAAGCCAATGTAGCACCAATATTTTTTTAAAAAAGGGCTCAAAATACATCCCTGGGAATTACAGACCAGTTAGCCTAACCTCAATAGTATGTAAGCTCTTGGAGGGGATAAGGGACTATATACAAGATTTTAGTAATAAGAACGGTATCATTAGCAGTAATCAGCATGGATTCATGAAGAATCGTTCTTGCCAAACCAATCTATTAACCTTCTATGAGGAGGTGAGTTGCCATCTAGATAAAGGAAGGCCCGTAGACGTGGTTTATCTGGATTTTGCAAAAGCATTTGACACAGTTCCCCATAAACGTTTACTGTACAAAATAAGATCCGTTGGCATGGACCATAGGGTGAGCACATGAATTGAAAACTGGCTACAAGGGCGAGTTCAGAGGGTGGTGATAAATGGGGAGTACTCGGAATGGTCGGGGGTGGGTAGTGGGGTTCCCCAGGGTTCTGTGCTGGGACCAATCCTATTTAATTTATTTATAAACGACCTGGAGGATGGGATAAACAGTTCAATCTCTGTATTTGCAGACGATACTAAGCTAAGCAGGGCAATAACTTCTCCGCAGGATGTGGAAACCTTGCAAAAAGACCTGAACAAATGAATGGGGGAGGGGCGACTACATGGCAAATGAGGTTCAATGTAGAAAAATGTAAAATAATGCATTTGGGTGGAAAAAATCTGAATGCAATCTATAGACTGGGGGGAGAACCTCTGGGGGAATCTAGGATGGAAAAGGACCTGGGGGTCCTAGTAGATGATAGGCTCAGCAATAACATGCAATGCCAAACTGCTGCTTGGCATTAAAAAGGGGATCAACTCCAGAGATAAAACGATAATTCTCCCGCTCTACAAGACTCTGGTCCGCCCGCACCTGGAGTATGCTGTCCAGTTCTGGGCACCAGTCCTCAGGAGGGATGTACTGGAAATGGAGCGAGTACAAAGAAGGGCAACAAAGCTAATAAAGGGTCTGGAGGATCTTAGTTATGAGGAAAGGTTGTGAGCTCTGAACTTATTCTCTCTGGAGAAGAGACGCTTGAGAGGGGAGATGATTTCAATGTATAAATACCGGACTGGTGACCCCACAATATATAAATACCGGACTGGTGACCCCACAATAGGGATAAAACTTTTCCACGTAAGAATTTAATAGGGCACGTGGCCATTCACTAAAATTAGAAGAAAAGAGGTTTAACCTTGAATGAATGAATGATTTGTATAGCGCTGCATTTGCGAACTGAATCGCCTCAAGGCGCTAGATCCGTCCTGTGTTGTCCAGCTTCTCAGAAGAGGTAGGTCTTTGAGTTTCTTTCTGAAGGCCTGATGGTTTTCTTCCATGCCAATGTGAGTAGGTAGAGCGTTCCATAGCCGTGGTCCTTGGACTGCGAATCTTCGTTCTCCCTTTGTTTTGTAGCGGGTTTTTGGAATGAGGAGGAGGTTATGGCTAGAAGATCGAAGACTACGATTCGGTGTGTAGCGTTTTATTTTCTCGCATGGGTAGTGAGGAGCGTTTCCTTGTATACATTTGTGGGTGAGGCAGAGGGTCTTGAAAGTGATCCGATTCTTTACGGTTAGCCAATGTAGGCTCCTCAGGGAAGGGGAGATGGAATCCCAGGATTTTTTTCCTGTTAACAGTCTTTCCGCCGTGTTTTGTATGAGTTGTAAGCGCGCAAGCTGATATTGGGGTAGTGCTATGTAGAGGGAGTTTGCGTAGTCGAGTCTGGAATCGATGATTGTTCCAACTACTGCTGCTTTGTCTTCTTCTGGGATGAAGGGGATGAGTCTACGTAGCAGGCGGAGGAGATGGTGAGATCCACTGACTACTGATCCTATTTGTGCCTCCATCGACATTTCTGAGTCAAAAATGACTCCGAGGCTCTTGGCTTTGGTGCTTGGTGAGATGGTCTGTCCAAAGATGGGGGGGGAGCTGTCCATGGGGTCTTAGTTTTGGAATTTTTGATTTCCGTGTAGTAGAAGAAGCTCTGTTTTTTGATCCATTGAGTTTGAGAGAGCTAGTAGTCATCCAGTCGTCTTTAGAGTGAGGCATTTTTCTAGTTGCTGAAGGTGGTCTTTTTCCCCGGTGATGCGAAGGTAGAGTTGGGTGTCGTCAGCGTATAAGTGGAAGCAGAGGTCCGATTTTCTGATTTTGAGGAGTGGCCGGATGTAGATGTTGAAGAGCACTGGTGACAAGGGTGAACCTTGAGGGACTCCACAAGAGAGAGTGCGGGTCTCAGAGTAGAATTCTCCTAGTTTCACTGTCTGAGAGCGATTCCCTAAGAAGGATGCGAACCATTGTAGATCTGAACCTGTGGCTCCTGCTACCTCTGTGAGGCGGATGAGTAGAGTATTGTGGTCCACTGTATCGAACGCTGCACTGAGGTCCAACAGTACCAGGAGACAAGATTCTCCATCAGCTGCTTCGAGGGCGGCGTCCCATATTTTGAGGAGTGCCGTTTCTGTTCCATGGCCTGGGCGGAAGCCTGATTGCAGAGGATCCAGGAGGTTGTGTGTGTCCAGGTGGTGTTGTAGCTGTTGTACTACTGCTTTCTCCATAATCTTGGAAATGGTGTTGAGGCTTGTTATCGGTCTGCGATGGTTAGGGTCCTTAGGGTCGAGGTTGGATTTCTTTAAGAGGGGTTTGACGATGCCATGTTTGAAGGCAGTTGGGTCAGTCCTTTCTTTGAATGACAGGTTTATGAGGAGTTCTAGTAGGAGCCAAGATGTCGGAGCATTCTTTTAAGAGTTTTGTGGGAATGATGTCGTTTGGTGATGTGCTGTCTTTGAGGCTTCTGATGATGTTTTTGGTGGTGATTGGGGTCAGCGAAAAATTCGGTGCTTGTCCGATGATTGTATCAATTTTTTTTTTTTTTTTTTTTTTCTTTTTGCTTTAGTTGGATGAGGTTGGTTGTTTTTTTCTGTTTTTAATTGATTTCTGGATGTTGTCGATTTTGTCGATAAAGAAATCTGATAATTCATTGCAGAATTCCTGGGGGCTCTAGGCAGGTAGGGTTCATAGTCTTGGTGACTATTTTGAAGAGTTCGGGAGGGCGGTTTAGGGCTGTTGAGATGGTGTTTGAGAAATGTTCCTTTTTTGCTCTGAAGATCTTTGTGATATTTATCTGAATGCTTTTGTAGTTTGTGTGGTTTTCCTTTTGTGGAGTTTCTTCTCCAGGCTCTTTCAGCTCTTCTGTGTTCCTGCTTTAGTGAAGTAAGAGTACCTTAAACTACGTAGTGCTGCTAGGATGTGGAATTCCCTTCCACAGGCGGTGGTCTCAGTGGGGGGCATCGGTAGTTTCAAAAAAACTTGGATAAGCACCTGAATGACCGCAACATACAGGGATATACAATGTAATACTGGCATATAATCACACAGAGGTTGGACTTGTGTCCTTCTTTCTTTTCTTTTTTTTTTTTTTTTTTTTTTTTTTTTTATAATACATGTTCCTCTGTAATGATTTGCTAGATAAATAAAAAGTAACAGTGTGTTGGCCTTGGAGTCTGCAATGGGAAATTTTTAAAATCTCATCTTGATGCTGCCTACAGTGTTCTGTTTACTTACTGCTTTGGGTCCTATTTTAGGTGTCCTCATTAGCGCCTGTGTTAGGTAGACTTCCTATTAGCTGGCAGCTGGTTGAGTGCTCTCAGGAAAGAAGAGTGACATCACAGGGGGACTGGTGGTCCCAGGATGCCATCACCATGAGGTTTGAGGGTTTGGGAGGAAGACTTGTCCCATAGCTTAGAGGGGGGTAGGATGGAATGGGATGGGTGGTAAAAAGTTTATTTTGGAGTAGGGCTTTCATGAATGTAAGATTTCATGTCGAGCTGCATGCTGATGTGATACAATGGTGCAGCGGGAGGGGGGTGTGTTTTTTTGTTTTTCCTGCTGTATGAATAAAGTCTACATGTGTAACCCTTTAATACCCAGGTGCCAGTTCTTGTGCTCCCAGACACCCGTGTGTACAGCACAGACGTCCCGGGACTCGTGGAATGTTTCTAGAAAGGCGTCTTTGCTCTGCATGCTGTACAGTTAGATGTCTGAGCCGCACCTCCCCCGTGTGTAATGGAGTGTGACCGATTTCTCTTCATTCCTGAAAAGTCTTTCATTAAAGTCTGCATGGAGTAAACATGAGCAAGTTCTAGCAGTGCCTTCCTTCACCTGAGGGGTGCTGGAGAGCTGCTGCTTGTGCCAGAGACCTATCTGTGTATACAAGTGTATACCTTCCATCGCAGTGTATATAGAAGTGTATACCTTCCATCGCAGTGTATATAGAAGTGTATACCTCCCATCGCAGTGTATATAGAAGTGTATACCTCCCATCGCAGTGTATATAGAAGTGTATACCTCCCATCGCAGTGTATATAGAAGTGTATACCTTCCATCGCAGTGTATATAGAAGTGTATACCTCCCATCGCAGTGTATATAGAAGTGTATACCTCCCATCGCAGTGTATATAGAAGTGTATATAGAAGTGTATACCTTCCATCGCAGTGTATATAGAAGTGTATACCTCCCATCGCAGTGTATATAGAAGTGTATACCTCCCATCGCAGTGTATATAGAAGTGTATACCTTCCATCGCAGTGTATATAGAAGTGTATACCTTCCATCGCAGTGTATATAGAAGTGTATACCTTCCATCGCAGTGTATATAGAAGTGTATACCTTCCATCGCAGTGTATATAGAAGTGTATACCTTCCATCGCAGTGTATATAGAAGTGTATACCTTCCATCGCAGTGTATATAGAAGTGTATACCTTCCATCGCAGTGTATATAGAAGTGTATATAGAAGTGTATACCTTCCATCGCAGTGTATATAGAAGTGTATACCTTCCATCGCAGTGTATATAGAAGTGTATACCTTCCATCGCAGTGTATACCTTCCATCGCAGTGTATACCTTCCATCGCAGTGTATATAGAAGTGTATACCTTCCATCGCAGTGTATACCTTCCATCGCAGTGTATACCTTCCATCGCAGTGTATACCTTCCATCGCAGTGTATATAGAAGTGTATACCTTCCATCGCAGTGTATATAGAAGTGTATACCTTCCATCGCAGTGTATATAGAAGTGTATACCTTCCATCGCAGTGTATATAGAAGTGTATACCTTCCATCGCAGTGTATATAGAAGTGTATACCTTCCATCGCAGTGTATATAGAAGTGTATACCTTCCATCGCAGTGTATATAGAAGTGTATACCTTCCATCGCAGTGTATATAGAAGTGTATACCTTCCATCGCAGTGTATATAGAAGTGTATACCTTCCATCGCAGTGTATATAGAAGTGTATACCTCCCATCGCAGTGTATATAGAAGTGTATACCTCCCATCGCAGTGTATATAGAAGTGTATACCTCCCATCGCAGTGTATATAGAAGTGTATACCTTCCATCGCAGTGTATATAGAAGTGTATACCTTCCATCGCCGTGTATATAGAAGTGTATACCTTCCATCGCAGTGTATATAGAAGTGTATACCTTCCATCGCAGTGTATATAGAAGTGTATATAGAAGTGTATACCTTCCATCGCAGTGTATATAGAAGTGTATATAGAAGTGTATACCTTCCATCGCAGTGTATATAGAAGTGTATACCTTCCATCGCAGTGTATATAGAAGTGTATATAGAAGTGTATACCTTCCATCGCAGTGTATATAGAAGTGTATATAGAAGTGTATACCTTCCATCGCAGTGTATATAGAAGTGTATATAGAAGTGTATACCTTCCATCGCAGTGTATATAGAAGTGTATATAGAAGTGTATACCTTCCATCGCAGTGTATATAGAAGTGTATACCTTCCATCGCAGTGTATATAGAAGTGTATACCTTCCATCGCAGTGTGTATAGAAGTGTATACCTTCCATCGTAGTGTATATAGAAGTGTATACCTTCCATCGCAGTGTATATAGAAGTGTATACCTTCTCTGGACTCACTCCCCCAGACCAAGTGGACGGAAGGGAGGTGGAGTGGGAATCCTTCTAGCCCCATGCAGCACCTATCAGGTTCTTCACCCACCTCCTTCTCTGACACTCTCCTCTTTTGAGGCACATTGCATTCGTCTTTTCTCTCCCATTTCTCTAAGAATTGCTGTCATCTACCGGCCCCCTGGACCGGTATCAGCCTTTTTTGATGACTTCTCTGCCTGGCTACCCTACTTTCTCTCTTCTGAAATCCCCACAATTATTCTTGGGGACTTCAACATCCCTGTCAACACTAACACTACTATTACTTCTAAACTTCTTAGTCTAACCTCATCGCTTGACCTGAAGCAATGGATACAGGCTCCTACCCACTCCAACGGCAACACCCTTGACCTTGCCTTCTCCTATCTGTGCACTCCATACAACCTTTCCAACAATCCACTCCCACTCTCTGATCACCACCTTATTATTTTTGCTCTCTCCTTGTCTTCCACCTCTTCTCCCTCCAACCGCCTAACAGTTACACGCAGAAACCTTCGCCACCTCAACCCTTCTCTTCTCTACT
This sequence comes from Lithobates septentrionalis, assembly GCA_037952835.1. Taxonomy (NCBI): domain Eukaryota; kingdom Metazoa; phylum Chordata; class Amphibia; order Anura; family Ranidae; genus Lithobates; species Lithobates septentrionalis. Next base: position 51,331 of record JBBDGP010004433.1, read on the forward strand.
CTGCTACTGATCACCTCTATGACAAAATCTCCCCCCTGACCTGCCCCAACCAAGCTACTTTCATCTACAACAGCTCACTGTCATCCTCCCTAGACAAGCTGGCCCCCCTCACTACACGCAGAATTAGGCCCCGACTGCTACAACCCTGGCAAACAGATGACACCAGAAGTCTCAGAAAACGTAGCCGCGCTCTTGAGCGCCTGTGGCATAAGACTAAGACCCAGGAAGACTTCACACAATATAAATCTGCCCTCCTAAAATACTACACCTGCCTTCACACTGCCAAACAGACCTACTTTATCACACTCATCAACACCTTCTCATCCAGTCCACGTCAACTCTTCTCTACCTTCAACACTCTACTCTGTCCTCCACTGCCTCCACCCACTAACTCACTCACTGCCCAGGAGATCGCCAATCACTTCAAAACTAAGATTGATACAATTCATGAGGAGATCGCCAATGCGCAAAAACCTCCCCCATGCAACACCCCATGTCCACAGATACAATCATTACTTCCCTCATTCAACCCTGCTACTACTACTGAGGTTGCTAAACTTTTATCTAGCACTCATCTAACCACTTGCCCCCTGGATCCTGTTCCCTCGCAAATGCTACGCTCACCCTCTGACTCGATTCTACGCTCTCTAACTCACATTTTCAACCTCTCCCTCTCTTGTGGCATCTTCCCAAACTCTCTAAAACATGCGCTAGTCACCCCCATGCTAAAAAAGCCCTCACTGGATCCCACCAATCTCAACAACTTACGTCCCATCTCCTTACTCTCCTTCTCCTCCAAACTTCTTGAAAGACTGGTCTACAACCGACTAAGCGACCATCTGACCATGAATAAACTTCTTGATCCCCTTCAGTCCGGTTTTCGCCCTCAACACTCCACGGAAACTGCTCTCCTTAAACTCTCAAATGACCTACTAATGGCTAAAACCAGTGGACACTATTCTGTACTACTTCTCCTGGATCTCTCTGCTGCCTTTGACACAGTGGACCACCCCCTCCTCCTCAATAAACTCCACTCCTTTGGTCTCCGTGACTGCGCTCTTCGCTGGTTCTCATCCTACCTATCCCACCGCTCCTTCAGTGTCACTTACAACTCTACTTCCTCCTCTCCTCTTCCTTTTTCCGTTGGGGTCCCCCAAGGTTCTGTTCTCGGACCTCTCCTTTTCTCAATCTACACCACCTCCTTGGGTCAGTTGATTGCCTCCCATGGCTTTAAATATCATCTCTACGCTGATGACACCCAAATCTATCTCTCCACCCCCCAGCTCTCTCCACCCCCCAGCTCTCTCCATCTGTCTCCTCACACATCACCAACTTACTAGCAGACATATCAGCCTGGATGTCACATCACTTCCTCAAACTCAACCTATCCAAACCCGAGCTCATAATATTTCCTCCCTCAGGTGCCACTTCCCCTGATCTCCCTGTCAAGATCAACGGCTCAACTATCAACCCATCTCCCCACGCCAGGGTCCTCGGTGTAATCCTGGACTCTGAACTAACCTTTCGACCCCACATTCTATCGCTATCCAAAGCTTGCCGCCTCTGTGTTCGTAACATCTCCAAGATACGCCCCTTCCTAACCAATGTCACCACAAAGCTTCTAATCCACTCCCTGGTCATCTCCCGCCTTGACTACTGCAACTCCCTCCTCATTGGTTTACCTCTAAATAGGCTATCCCCACTTCAGTCCATCATGAACGCTGCGGCCAGGCTCATCCACCACACAAACCGCTCAGCGTCTGCCACACCCCTCTGCCAATCCCTCCACTGGCTGCCACTCAGTCACTGAATTAAATTCAAGATACTAACTATAACTTACAAAGCCATCCACAACCTGGCCCCCAGCTACATCACTAACCTAGTCACAAAATACCAACCTAATCGTTCTCTTCGCTCCTCCCAAGACCTCCTGCTCTCAAACTCCCTTGTCACCTCATCCCATGCTCACCTTCAGGACTTCTCCAGAGCCTCCCCCATCCTCTGGAATGCTCTACCCCAATCCGTCCGATTTTCTCCTACTTTATCCACTTTCAGACGATCCCTGAAAACTCATCTCTTCAGAGAAGCCTATCTGGCCCCCACCTAACAACTGTCCATTTATCTTCTCAATCACCACCCCCCCCCCCCCCCCCACAGTTATTACCTCTTGTATCTCTTGACCTTCCCTCCTTAGATTGTAAGCTCTAAGGAGCAGGGCCCTCTGATTCCTACTGTATCAAATTGTATTGTATTTGTACTGTCTACCCTCAAGTTGTAAAGCGCTACGTAAACTGTTGGCGCTATATAAATACTGTATAATAATAATAAAGTATACCTTCCATCGCAGTGTATATAGAAGTGTATACCTTCCATCGCAGTGTATATAGAAGTGTATACCTTCCATCGCAGTGTATATAGAAGTGTATACCTTCCATCGCAGTGTATATAGAAGTGTATACCTTCCATCGCAGTGTATATAGAAGTGTATACCTTCCATCGCAGTGTATATAGAAGTGTATACCTTCCATCGCAGTGTATATAGAAGTGTATACCTTCCATCGCAGTGTATATAGAAGTGTATACCTTCCATCGCAGTTTATATAGAAGTGTATACCTTCCATCGCAGTGTATATAGAAGTGTATACCTTCCATCGCAGTGTATATAGAAGTGTATACCTTCCATCGCAGTGTATATAGAAGTGTATACCTTCCATCGCAGTGTATATAGAAGTGTATACCTTCCATCGCAGTGTATATAGAAGTGTATACCTTCCATCGCAGTGTATATAGAAGTGTATACCTTCCATCGCAGTGTATATAGAAGTGTACACCTTCCGTCTGTGATTATCTGACAGCTGCAGATTTCCCCTCCACCTGTCAGGCGCGGAGGTCACACTGTCTGTATACTTGTCTCCTGTGACCCAGGCCTGGTGTTTCCTGTGTATTCTGTATAGAATGTTAGGTGTCCTGTGCACATGCCTGCTTTGGGTTCTATAAACCCTCCCATATTCTGGCCTGTAGTCTGATGAAATTCCTGGAATTTCTGAGCTGTTGGGTGAGCGGAGGGTGCAGTGCAGGGAGCTGGGAACCCGCTCTACATGTCATGTATGTTCAGTGTGAGGATCTGACACTTCCAAGGCCCAGAGGTGACTTTCTGCAGTGACAGCGGTCAGCAGCCTCATGGAAGGCCTGTCTGGGGCACAATATTGGAGCCCAACCTAATCAGCAAATATGTGCTGAAAATAATTAACCCTTAAAAATACTATAGCATAAAACATCTCAGAGGCACTTTCCTGTTTTATTTAAACGGTGAATGGACTGCACTTGGATTTTGATGACTTTTTTTTTTTTTTTTTTTGGTGGGGATTAATTTTCTAATGTACAAGATTGATTTAGGGCAGTGTGCAAAATCTTAAGGTACCCCAGCCTAATATGAGGGCCCCTCTTATGTGGAGGAGGGCGCATCTGATGAGAGTCCCCCATTCACATCAGTTTTCGCTCTTCCTCCCTTACGTCAGACTCCTCAGTCGTTTGTCTCACATCAGTCCTCAGGTTCCCCCCCCCCAGTCAGTCCAGGGGTCTTTGCCTGCCCCCTCCCCTTTCACAGTCCTCAGGGGCTCCCCCCTCCCCCCCACATCGATCCAGGGGCTCTTTGCCTGCCCTCTCCTTCCACAACCCTCAGGCCTTCTCCGTCCTCCCCACGACAGTCCAGGGGCTCTTTCCTGCCTTTCTCCTTCCACAGTCCTCAGGCCTACTCCGCATCCCCCCCCCCCCCCCACGAGAGTCCAGGGGCTCTTTGCCTGCCCCCTCTCCTTCCACAGTCCTCAGGCCCTCTCTGCCCCCCCCAATGACAGTCCAGGGGCTCTTTGCCTGCCCCCTCCCCTTTCACAGTCCTGAGGCCCCCCCCCCATTGCTAGTGCAGCGGCTCTTTGTCTGCCCCCTCTCCTTCCAGTCCTCAGGCCCTCCCAACGACAGTTCAGGGGCTCTTTGCTGGCCCCCTCTCCTTCCACAGTCCTCAAGCCCTTCCTGCCCCTCCTCCAGAGTCCATGCGCCCCCCCCCCCCCCCCAATCGGTCCTTGGTCCCCCTTTCCGTGGCAGTCCTCGGGCTCCCGGCCCTGCAGCGGGGTGCAACTACCCCTTGGAAACTCATAACATTGTGCAAAATATGGGATGCAGCACAGCACTCTGCTTGAGGAACGCTGATTTAGGGCAAGTCTGGCTTTCTAATGAGGACTAGTTCCTCTGTACTGGAGTGGTTTGTATTTGCATGGAAGGCCTATCGGGAATACAGAGTCCAGGCTTATAATCCGATCCTGAGTTCTGATGACTGCTCCTCATACTGTATAATATAAGAATGATATATTTCTATATTCAGGGTTCTTACTAGTTAGATCCTGTCCTGTGTTTTCATCCAAGTCACATTGAGGTGTGAGCCGCCTGTGATAGATGAGTCTGATTTTCTAGAATAGATCTTCACCTCATTATTTAATGTATGGAGATGATGATGTGGAATGACTCTTATTATTATACGTGACAAACCCTAATAGATACAAATATATACAGTGCACACATTTATAGGAACTGTAATAGCCAGGATTATCCTCCATTATGACGAATGTAATGATGGTCTAACCGTTTCCTTTTATCATTGTTCATGACCTCGGATGTCTGATCTGTACTTTGAATAGTCGGCTTTCTTTTGAAGTGGACACGCTGACTGTACTATTATGTCTGTGCTGCGGGGACACCCCGCTCATATTATCTGCAGCTTCCCGTCAGAGGCTGAAGATGTTGGTGACGGTCCAGGCAAAAAACCGCAAATGTCAGCAACTGTGATATCCAAGCGAACCGGGCTGGAGAGAACCTTATCAAACTGCCTCTGGAAACAAACCAAGGCTTTGTTTTCCAATGAAATCTCATTTGTTGTGAACAACTCCAGATGTGACAAATACCCCTGTGTACCCCTATGTGACAAAACACAGCATTTAACAATGTGTGTTACTGCTAGAATCTGTGAGCTCCACTCAGAATCATACAAGGAGTCTGACGTGATCCAGCGCTACCCTCCATGTTCCTAAAATATAATGCAATCCTCTAATGATTCCAGTATACAACAGATAATTGGAGGTCATTGGAGGATTGCATGATATTTGGCAACATAGGAGCTAATTTACTAAAACTGGAGAGTACAAAATCTGGTGCAGCTCTACATAGAAACCAATCAGCTTGCAGGTTTTAGGCCGGGTTCACACTGGTACCACACAACAGTCGTACCACTTTGGATACCACTTTGCCCTCTGACTTTAAGTCCGACTTCAATGAACAGGGATCCCACTTTGATCCCTGACAATAGCAGGGTCTGTGTCTGGTATGACTCTTTAGGGGTAACTCCACGCAAAATGTTAAAAAAAGAAGAAAAAAAAAAGGCATGGGTTCCCCCTCCAAGAGCATACCAGGCCCTTCGGTCTGGTATGGATTTTAAGGGGAACCCCCACGCCAAAAAACTGTGTGTGGGTCCCCTCAGGATCCATACCAGACCTTTATCCGAGCACAAGGGCCTCTTCCCGACAACTCTGGCTGTTGGTTTGTTGTTGGGGTCTGCGGGGGGCTTATCGGAATCTGGAAGCCCCTTTAACAAGGGGGGGGGGCCCAGATCCCGGCCCCCCACCCTATGTGAATGAGTATGGGGTACCCCTACCCATTCACCTAAAAAAAAAAAAAAAAAAAAAAAAAAGTGAAAAATAAAACACAGTACAAAGGGTTTTAAAGTAATTTATTAAGCAGCTTCGGCGTCTCTTCCGGCTTCTCCCCTCTCCAGCTCTTTTGCCTTCTCCCCTCTCCAGCTCTTTTGCCTTCTCCGCTGATGTCTTCTGCCTCTGCCCATTCTTCTCCCCTCTCCGGTTCTTCTCCCTTGATAAAGGGGGCTTCCAGATTACGATAAAACTCCCGCCCGCAGACCCAGACAACCAATGGCCAGGGTTGTCGGGAAGAAGCCCTTGTCCTCATCAACATGGGGACGAGGTGCTTTGGGGTGGGGGGGGGTGCAGGGCCCCCCCTGCCCCAAAGCAATCGCACCCCCCCATATATTGAGGGCATGTGGCCTGGTACGGTTGGGGGGAGAGCACGTTCGTCCCACCCCCTTTTCCTGACCTGCCAGGCTTTTTGCTCAAATAAGGGTCTGGTATGGATTTTCCGGGGGACCCCATGCTGTTTTTCGGTGTGGGGGTTCCACTTAAAATCCATATCTGACCGAAGGGCCTGGTATGCTCTTTGCGGGGAAACACGTGCCAGGTTTTTTTTTTTTTTTTTGCAATGGAGTTCCTCTTCAAGATCATCAGAGCACAAGTCGCATGCCAAAGTCGGATCAGCCAAGATGGAGATTGGATTTCAGTGATATTCAATGGGCTGAAGTAGGAGCAAAGTAGTACAGGGAGCATTTTCAAAGTCGGACCGACTTGTGTCGGACCAGTTAAGACGGCTCCCATAGGGAAACATTGATTTTCACACGTCATGCGACACGAGCTCCCAATGGCGGAGCGTTTTGACAATAAGGCCGGGTTCACACTGGTATGACAAACGTCAAATGTCAGTTAAAAGCTGATTGGCTACCATGCATAGCTGCACCAGATTTTGCACTCTGCAGTTTTAGTAAATCAACCCCCATAGCGTAGAACTTCAGACTGTGTGGTTTTGTTTTTTTTTTTTGTTGTTTTTGCTGTTTTTGTTGTTTTTGCACAGCCATAGCGTTACCTATGCCAATTGGCCGGTGAGTGCAGTCAAAAATGCATCCCACTACATCTTTCTAGTGAGGGAATTGTGATCTGATTGGGTGTTACTAGTCTTTGCTGTATCCAGAGAGACCTTCACTATAGAGGGACTTGTTTTGTTATTTTTATTAGCAAAAACCTGAAGCTTTTTACATCACGTAAAAAAAAAAAAAGTCTAATTGTGGCGTCTTGTTTAGGGAGAGGCAGGTGAAAGTGTATCTAAAGCCAATGGGGGGGGGGGGGGGGGGGTTGTCATGTATGTGTGCCACTATTTAAAATAGGAATTAAACTTTGAATAATCACCTGAACAGGAATGGAGAATAAACCAGGGGGGCAATTGTTCTGGAGAGAACAGTATGAGGGGATTACTCCCATTTTTGTAGAAATTTCCTCACATTCCTGTTTTTGTCTACAGGAATTGAAGGGAAATCTCCACACGGGAACACAACAGATTTTATAAAAACAAAAAAATGCATGACAAAGGAAATGGATAGATTTAAACACACTACTTTAAAAAAAAAAAAAAAAAATGACTTTACGTCCGCCTTAAATCTATCCATTTCCCTTTTTTGTCATGCCATGTGTGGTTTTGTGTTTTTTTTTTTTTTTTTTTTTTTTTCTTCCTTTTTTTGGTTTTTGCTGTGTGTGTTTTATTTACATTTTTTTTCCATGTATTGTGTTTTTAAAATCTGGCCAGTGAGGATGCTTTTTGCCATAGTGAGATCTTAGAGGAATTTTCTTCCTTGTTTTGTAGTGTGGAGTTGAGGAAGCGTGGCGGGGTGACACCGCTGCAGCAATCGTTGCGCTGTGGGTTGTTGCGGAGTAACGTGACAGGTGAATGCTGTCAGAGCACAGGAGGTATTGTGACAGGCGACTTGTGACTGAGCACATGGCTTGTGTTTGTAAATATGGGATGACAAGCTGCCATGTTCTCACCCTCAACAAGATAAAAACATGGAAATTGCACAATGCATGCAACTTCATGCACTTCTATAGACTTCAGTGGGCCAGAAAACGCCTGTAAATGCAGCTAATCTGACATTCCACATTTTTAGGAGGGGATTGTGGACATTTGCCTCTTCATGTGTTTTTATAACACCTAAAAAATGCACACGTGTGAACCAAGCCTTGGATATTTTATGGAGATCAGAGTCTTCTCAGTTTATGAATAGAATTGCTCCTTTCCATGTCCTGCTTTTGGTGATGGAGAATCCTTGGTTACCATATCGGTAGAATATACAAGTCTCTGAACACCAGAATCTCTGTCTATAAGTCCCCACATTGCTGAAATATGAACCCCAATCAGACGGTTCTGTACCCCCTCCCCAAATCTGTCTTCTGTAACCCCCCCCCCAAATCTGTCTTCTGTAACCCCCCCCAAATCTGTCTTCTGTAACCCCCCCCCAAATCTGTCTTCTGTAACCCCCTCCCCCCCCAAATCTGTCTTCTGTAACCCCCTCCCCCCCCAAATCTGTCTTCTGTAACCCCCTCCCCCCCCAAATCTGTCTTCTGTAACCCCTCCCCCCAAATCTGTCTTCTGTAACCCCTCCCCCCAAATCTGTCTTCTGTAACCCCTCCCCCCAAATCTGTCTTCTGTAACCCCTCCCCCCAAATCTGTCTTCTGTAACCCCCCCCCCCAAATCTGTCTTTTGGGTGTGTTACTTTAAGGATTCGGCTGGTATTTGGAGCTGTTTTAATGAAGTCCCTCTCTCGCTGTTCTTTTTCCCTTCCATTGTGAGTAGAGCGGCTCGGATGGTCTTTGTGCCTGGAGTCTGCGAGGGATGAGAGCCTTGTGTGCTGTGGACAGGATGATGTCACTGGGATTGTGCAATGCTCAAACTATTTCTCAAACAAAAGCCGTCTGACGGGCCGCTCTGTAATGTGAATGCTGAGCAAAGAGACGCCTTTTGTCTTTTTTTTAAAAAAATTTGAATTGCTACTTCATCAATAATGTGGAAAGTGTCTGTGTGAAATCAGTCCTGAGTGCTTCGCTGGCCGGTTCCATATGTCTGAATAGAGTGTGAGCAGTGCGAGTAATAAACCCACACATGGTACTGTGCGAGACTGCAGCATCTTAAACTGCTAAACGGGCCACAGCTTAGTGTGTGTGTGTGTGTCTGTGTGTGTGTGTGTCTGTGTGTGTGTGTGTCTGTGTGTGTGTGTGTCTGTGTGTGTGTGTGTGTCTGTGTGTGTGTGTGTGTCTGTGTGTGTGTGTGTGTCTGTGTGTGTGTGTGTGTCTGTGTGTGTGTGTGTGTCTGTGTGTGTGTGTGTGTCTGTGTGTGTGTGTGTGTCTGTGTGTGTGTCACTGTGTGTGTGTGTGTGTCACTGTGTGTGTGTCTGTGTGTGTGTGTGTGTGTCTGTGTGTGTGTGTGTGTGTGTGTGTCTGTGTGTGTGTGTGTGTCACTGTGTGTGTGTGTGTGTCACTGTGTGTGTGTGTGTGTCACTGTGTGTGTGTGTGTGTGTCTGTGTGTGTGTGTGTGTGTGTCTGTGTGTCTGCACATAAAAAGTATTCCATGCATCTCTGCAATACACATTTCCCATGTTTTGTCCCTTGAAAATGCAAGTACAGAAAGATATATTATATTTATATATAAATATTATTATTTATATATAATTATATTTTAACTTTTTTTTTATTTTTTTTTAGGTTTTGATAGTGTGTATTTGCAAACTTATGCTATATAATGACCTTAGTTATTATATAGCATAAGTTTGCAAGGTTGTCTAAATAGGAAAACCCTGGGCTGCGTTTTATTCTCCTGCTTATAGCGGAGAGATTACTGATTGAAACTAGTATTAGGATAATGGAGAGCTGAGCATATTATGGTCTGGGAGCCGGCCTTGCTGTTGTATGTGACCCTGGCAGCCATACATGGGGGGGGGGGGGGGGGGGAATTGTAGCCGTTCTGCACTGATATAGATACAAAGACTGTGCGGTATTATCTATAGACTGTACCTGCTCTCCTCTGTATGTCGGAGGGGGTTACGGAGCTGAATGAGAACAATGTAGCATCTTTATCTATAAATGTTTTCACACATTTCACTTTTTTATAGCTTAATTTTAATTGGAAAATATGTGTGCAATCTGGGTGGAAACTATATGAGGTCAAACCTATTTTATTAGGATCTGTACTAATGGTATATTTTTTATCTTTTTCTAGGCTACCTCTAACAGTGTGCACAGACATCTGATAAGGTAAAGATACTTTCCAGTGTTTTTTCTCCCTGGGGGGGGGGGGGGGATGTATTAAACCAACAATCAACTTCTATTGGTCAGTAAACGCAGAACTAAACTCTGAAATACTTACCTCAACAGTTTGGTGCCCAAGTCTTCTCCCCGGCTTGTTCCGGGTCTTTGGTCGTATTGATTGGTCAGCACAGGATGATGTAATTCCCGCGTATGCACAAAGAGTTCCTTCATCGCGGCACAAAGACATCATGCTGAGAATATATCCAGAGCTGCGCATGCAAAGCTCGCTGTAGATTCTAAAAAGCTATAACCAGGCAGATCAGTTTAATTCATAGTGTCCAATCTACAGTGAAGAAAAATCTCTCTGCACTTTAACTCCACTTTAGAGAGGAGCTCCAATCAACTTTGTGTTTAGTAAAAGTCGGCAGCTACCAAAGCTCAGACCTGTCCCACGATCCAGCGGTGTGGTCACCCAAGCCGTTCCTTCCCTCACTGCTCTGTCCCACGGGGCCAGCATCTCAACTGTGGGCACCTGGCTCTGACAGCTTTGCGGCTTCACTGCTAGGGGCCCGCTGCTCATTGTGAATGGTCCCACAGTCTTCTGGGATCTGTGACGTGTTCCAGAAGACTGCAGGAGGAAGGGGGAGAGATCTTATTGGATACCTGTGAAAGCCAGGCTCCTCCTCTTCCTCTTCTTTTCACTTAGGGGTGTACTGACTTTTGTTGCCAGCGGTTTAGACATTAATGGCTGTGTGTTGAGTTATTTTGAGGTGACAGCAAATTTACACTGTTATACAAGCTGTACACTCACTACTTTACATTGTAGACAAGTGTCATTTCTTCAGTGTTGTCACATGAAAAGATAGAAGAAAATATTTAGAAATATGTGACTGAGGGGTGTACTTACTTTTGTGAGATACTGTGTGTGTGTGTGTGTATATCTATCTTTGCACGCTGGTATTGAGGAAGTTAAAACCTGGAGCTTGGTAATAGTACACTAGATACATTAAATATGCAGGTCATACACAGAGGGAGGGGGGAAGTGAGGGGGTCAATTCACAGGTAACATATGGGGGTGATGGAGATGTAGGGGTTAATGTATTGCTGGACAAAGGTAGAGGAGGTGTTCTACAGATCAGAGACAGGATGGGGATGACCTATACAGGTGAGGGGTGAATGACAGGCTGCATTCACACCTATGGCATTTAGTGCTTTTTGCAGATTTGCGCTACAGAATTTGTTCCATAGGAAACCATGTTAAATGGACTGTAGTATAAATCTGCAAAAAGCACTAAAAATGCCATAGGTGTGAATCCAGCCTAAGGGGGGGGGGGGTGTTTTTTATGGTGCTGGCTGGTGGCCAGGGGGCTTTCTTTCCTTTCACACACTGATTGATGTTTGAGCAAACTGCGCTTCCTGATCACCGACCGGTAAAGCTCACCATAGATGGTTCAAATCTCGGCCAGTTCAGCAGGGACCGGCCGAGATTCAAACCATGTATGGGCTGGCTGATTCTACCCAAGTTGATTGACTCGTTTTTTTTTTTTTTTTTTTTTTTTTTTTTTACATGCTATCTATGGCCTAGCAATATTCACTGCATTCTTTCCCCTCCCAGGAGAACACCGTGGCTCTGTGGGGGAATCCCTCCAACACCGACACTGATGGGGGGAATTGAGCGACTTTATTTTGTCTGGTAACTGCAGCCTGTGTTTTACATTCTGTGTTGTGATTGGTCACAGCGATCACTGGGTACAGAGCCACTCGCATTGACTCGGCGCCTGTTGCCTGTGATCCTCTGTCCAGTCACAGGACTGTTGCTCACACAGGAGTGCACTTCCCGGAGGATATACTGGTTTATATACCCCGGGAAGTGGATCGGCCCCCCGTGGCCATTCTGTAAGAGGTCAGTGTGTGTTTGGTGTCAAAAAATAAACTGTTAATCCTCCCAGAAACTGTGAGCCTATTTATAGCTTCCTGTGCTCCGCCCATGCAGCATCTACTTTGTTCCCAGCTCTCTTTTTAGCACTACAGAACTCCTCCGCTCTATTATGGGGTGAAGAATAGCTCATTGTTAACTTGTCATAAGAGAACATCTCTGCTCTTCCATATATAAAGTACTAAAGGCAAGTTTTGTACTCTGTTTCTGGCAGGATCACCAGCAAGGTTGAGCCGCGGTGTGTTCAGGTCGTGTTCTGAACCCACCTGAGCGATCCGCTAGGAGGCCAATCCTAAGAAGCCAAGGCATTCCCTGTACATATAAACACACGCTTTATACGTGTGGCTATGGGGGGGGGGGGGGGGCAACCATTGGCTTTGTGCTGTGACCACTAGCGGGATATCTCAGGTGGGTTCAGACCTCGACCTGAGATCATCCCTAATCGCCAAGTGAGAAGAAGGGGTGAAAAAAGCCTGGAAAAAAAAAATGAATGCAGTTTACTGGTCTTTAGATGTGATGGTCCCAATATATTACATTTGTGTTTCTGGGTGTAGATACACTTCAGGTCCCGAATCGGGGAAAAATGCTCAAATTGCTTTTGTTGTGATTTTTGTTTGTGTGTTTTTTTTTTTTATTTTTCTTTCTTTTTTTCTCTTTTTTTTTTATGCTGGCTGTACAGCCTTTCTCCCCATTTGGTTTACCAGCTCTGTTCTTAATGAGTGTTTTGTAGGACTGAACATGGGGTCAGAGGGTAGGAGGACTGTTGTAGGACCTCTTTTCTGTGTTACTGTCTTGCATATTTATTGTGCTTTTTTTTTATTTTTTTATTTTTTCTCCTTTCCTCCGCCATTGCTGGAAGGCCTGCAGCTGAGCCTGGATCTGTTGCTAGGTGGCAGTACAAGTTCACACAGTCGTTGTTTTTCCTCTCCTCTTCATTGTATTACGCAGCTGAGCCCTCCTTACAGATGAATCCTCAGTCCTATCATTAGGAGATCGCCGGGGATTTTGCCTTCATACCTGCGTTCTGTGGAGCTGCGCCCGTCTGATCTGTCCGCCGACTGCGAGCCGCTGACTCATTCTCTGGCCGAAAACCATCGTCTGTATGACAAACCTTTTTAGGAAGTTGGGCTTTCCGTTTTGGAAGAGATTTCTTTCTTTATTACACAGGAAGTGGGTCTGACTGTGTTTAGTGTGAATGGAAAGTTTGTTTTTCTAGTGAGGTTGCAGTCGGGTCCTGAGTGTCGGGCTGAGCGGTGCAATTTACTTCTCGCTGGTGGCCGAGGCTCTCTACAGGACGTGGCGCAGGGGGTTATCCAGCCAGGGCACTGCCACCTTTTTCTGGGTGGTGGTTGTAATATTGCAGATCTGTTTCACCCTGGCCATAGAGCACTAACACATAGCAACTAAACCGGCCACAGAGATGGGAGTTAAAAGTGCTTTTTATTATTTTTTAAAATATAAACTAATTGGGGGATTTAAGATTCAAAGGTAAAATGCTTGGATTGCATACACAGCAGCCAGACGCCATGTGTGCAAGGGGGGGCCAAGACTTCCCTTTTGGGCAAATGTGCATCTGCAAAAGTATCAAGTTGTATCAAGCTCTTTTGTTTTTACTATACTGCAGTGGCCTCCGAACTGCGACCTGTGGCCTGGATGGGGCCCTTTTCTTGCTGGTATCCAGCCCTTTGGGCACAATGCCTTCCACTGATTGCAATCATGGGGCACAATGCCTTCAGCTGATTGCAAAGATGGGGGCACAATGCCTTCAGCTGATTTTAATGGTGGGGCACAATGCCTTCAGCTGATTTTAATGGTGGGGCACAATGCCTTCAGCTGATTGCAATGGTGGGGCACAATGCCTTCCGCTGATTGCAATGGTGGGGCACAATGCCTTCCGCTGATTGCAATGGTGGGGCACAATGCCTTCCGCTGATTGCAATGGTGGGGCACAATGCCTTCCGCTGATTGCAATGGTGGGGCACAATGCCTTCCGCTGATTGCAATGGTGGGGCACAATGCCTTCCGCTGATTGCAATGGTGGGGCACAATGCCTTCCGCTGATTGCAATGGTGGGGCACAATGCCTTCCGCTGATTGCAATGGTGGGGCACAATGCCTACCGCTGATTGCAATGGTGGGGCACTGCGCCCTCCCGCTGGACACCAATGTTGGGCGGGCACTGCGCCCTCCCGCTGGACACCAATGTTGGGCGGGCACTGCGCCCTCCCGCTGGACACCAATGTTGGGCGGGCACTGCGCCCTCCCGCTGGACACCAATGTTGGGGGGGCACTGCGCCCTCCCGCTGGACACCAATGTTGGGCGGGCACTGCGCCCTCCCGCTGGACACCAATGTTGGGGGGGCACTGCGCCCTCCCGCTGGACACCAATGTTGGGGGGGGAGCACTGCGCCCTCCAGCTCGGCACCCATGATGGGGAGTGGGTGGTTGTGAGGCGTCATTGCTCCTCCCATTGACTACGGGCGTGTAGTTCTTATACTCCACTGGCGTTGGGATATTTTTTACTCCTCGGGGGGGTGAGGGCCCCCCCAAGTGAAGCACCGTAAACTGGCCCTTTGTTCAGAAAATATGGAGACCCCCGCTATACAACATTAAAATGCATACCAAAGCCTCTGACAACCTAAGCCACCCCTCTACCCCTCCTGGGCTAAACTACATTAACCCATTAAAAGTCTCTTAAGGCAGGGGGCGTGGGGAGGGATGAGCGATCGTCTGACAGTGGTCACATGATTGGGAGCCGGTCCCACTGACTACGAACATCGGTGGGTAATAAATCCTCCTTTGACAGCTCAGTCTCTATCAGCACAGCAACATTACCTACCCAGTGACACGTGTGCAGTATGTGGGTATTAAAGCCCACTCTTTTGCTGCTCATGTGTATTATGCGGGCATCAACAGGTTAATACCCCCCCCCTCCCCCATCCTATTTATCCGCATAGAACCCTGTGCAATGTTCCCTTCTCCTCTTCAGCGTATTCATAGATTTGTATGGGACCACCCAGAGCGCGGGAGCCATTTCCCGGGACAATGAGGGCTCAATGAGCAGGTTTGAGGAGAAGATAACATGCGTTGTAATATAGGGGTAAGTAAGCTGGGTTGGGGAACGTTGCTGTAGGGTAGTTCAGGAGGGGTGGGAGGACTGATGAGATGAGCTGGCCCTACATCTGGAGAAATATTGTTCTTTTTCTGTACGTTTGTTTTCATTATCGGACAATTCGACAGTTTCGATCAGAGCAAAGAAAAAAAGACAAGGATGGGGAAACGTCTAATAGGAACAAACGCATGTCCATTTATTGAATTCCCTCCTTTCTGTGAAAAATGTAAACTGATCTTATTCACTTGCTTATTGCCTTTAGTTATACTTGAGCATTTTTTTTGTGCAGAAGGATTAGAACCCCTGTTAGTTTTTAATGCTGTCTGTGCCCCCGTTGGAGATCCCCCCCTCTCTATTTGTCCTTTATACCATCATTGAAAAATGAAGCTAAATGAAAATCCCAAATTTTCGGTTGTCCCCAGAACAGTAATAGAGGGAAATCCTCAGATAGGGACTCTAATTCTGGTGACCTGGGGGGGGGGGGGGGTCCTCAAATTTAGAGTTCGACCGATATGGGTTTTTCTCTGGCCGATGCCGATATGTGATGCCGATTTTTTTTTTTTTTTTTTTTTTTCCCTTCATCTCATAAAATCTAACAGTTGGACCCCTTTCACACTGGGGCGTTTTTCATGCGCTTTTGGGCTAAAAATAGCGCCTGTAAAGTGCCTGTCAAACGGCTCCCCTGCAGTCCCAGTGTGATATCCTGAGTGCTGTCACACTGAGGCGATGCGCTGGCAGGATGTTAAAAAAAAAGTCCTGCAAGCAGCATCTTTGGAGCGGTGTATACCACCATTCCTGCCCATTGAAATGAATGCGCACCGCTGCCGAAGCGCCTGCAAAGCGTTTCGGCAGCGGCGCTTCATGGGCGCATTTAACCGCTGGGTTATAAGCGCCCTGCTAGCAGCCGAATAGTGCTGCTAAAATGATAGTAAAGAGCCGCTAAAACTAGCAGCGTTTTACCGTCAACGCCCACCTGCTCCAGTGTGAGACCAACCTTCAGTGATACAGAAAATTTTTTTACATTTAAACATTTATTAAACAAAACAAACCTCCAATCAGTTCACTTGTATGTAGAATTTAGATAAAAAAAATATAAAAAAACACCTCTCTTAAATATTAAATACACAAAAACAGGTAATCAAAACTTCTGGATGAAAAAAAATGGGCTAACTTTACTGCTTAGTTTTTTTTTTTTTTTAAATTTATTAGTGTATTTTTAAAAAAAAAATTGCATTTGAAAGACCGCTGCGCAAATACCGTGTGACATAAAATATTGCAACAACCGCTATTTTATTCCCTAGGGTCTCTGCTAAAAAAAAAATCTATATATAAAGTTTGGGGGTTCTAAGTGATTTTCTAGCAGAAAATACAGGATTTTTACTTGTAAGCAACAAATGTCAGAAAAGATTTAGTCTTTAAATGGTTAAACTGAGAGCTTCTACACACTGAGCTCAGCTCATTCATAATTGTAAACATTGTATCCTTCAGGTTCTTTTTATCAGATTTGGCTGGCCAGAGGAGGGGAAGTCGCTTCACACAGACAACTTGCACTGACTTCTATTACAGAAGTCTTTTGCAAGTCGCGCTGAAGCTATATCGGCTTTTTTTATCAGCACAATCGGCCGATGCCGATTAAGTAAAAAACACCAAATATCGGCCGATATATCGGTCGACCTCTACTCAAATTCCCTTAATTTCCCTTAATTTGCAGGGATTTCCCTCTCCCTTCTGGTTTGGCTATGGGACAGGAAGTGAGGGATATCTTCAGATGGCAAAGAAAAATCTGACAGGGGTTATAACCCTCCCTTTATCCAAAAATGAGGAGAGGGAGGAGGAGGAGTTTTGCCTATTTTTAAAGTGGAATTTCACACAAAGGGTGCTTTCTCTGCAACACGCCGCTGTAAGAGCGCCAAGGATGTGGAATTCCCTTCCACAGGCGGTGGTCTTAGATAAGCACCTGAAGGACGACAATATACAGGGATATACAATGTAATACTGACATATAATCACACACATAGGTTGGACTTGATGGACGTGTGTCTTTTTTTTTTTTTTTTTTTTTTTTCAACCTCTCCTACAATGTAACCTTCTATGTAATAAATCATGGAGACGTGGTCGGAGGGGGACATTTTGCTTTGAATCTTAAAAATGAATGAAATCACGTTTTTGGTTTGGGGCTCAGATGAAGTTCCACTTTAATCTCTGGAGTAAAACGTTTGTTCATTTTGCAAAACTTTTTTTTTTATTTTATTTTTTGCTTTCTCAGTAGAATGAAATGTAATAAATATTCCATTATTTGCCGCCTCCAGTCGCCCTGGGGGAGGGCAGGAGGTGAAAATCTGTTACTTCCATAGTAGATGTGATGTAACGCTGTGTGAGGAATGGTTTGTCATGTGACCGGAGGGCTTTATAAACATCCATTGAAGAAGAAGAATGTTGCTAGTAATTGTTCTTTTCCTTCACCTCTGTAGTAGGAAATTCTTGTAATGTAAACTGTTCATCTCCTCTGTGTGTTTTGTGTATCTCGGCAGAAGTGGCTCCCCGGTGTGCAGTTACATCTCCATGGCAGCGGAGGACGAGGCGGCTTCTCTTCATGTCGGTTATCCTACATTATCCATTTTGGGCTCGTTCACCCTGGCTTTGCCCTCTGAAGAGCGATCCGCTTGACCCCACACCAGTGCACTGCAGCCACCTGCATCGTACGCGGTTGTGGGGCTCAGCGGCTCCATTTACTTGAATAGGTTGTGCTTGGCTGGTGTGCTTTTGTTTTTTGCGTTATAAATCAGATAAGACCGACCATTTTGAAAAAAAGCAAAATTATTTTCTTTCTGCTATAGAACATATCCAATAGAAAAATCACATTTCATCACAAATTTTTAGAGCAATATGTATTCTGCATGTTTTTGGTAAAATATCCCAATTAGTGTATTTTGCTTGGTTTCCGCAAAAGTTTATAGTGTCTACAAACAATGGGATATATACTGGAATTTTTACTTTATTTTTTTCCCCATGTGAATGAATGCCTGCAAGTACCGCCAGCCATTGTAGTTTTTCAATGAGATTTGAAGGATCTGGTGAGTGCCCTCCATAGTCCATTGATCTTCCGGCTCTCAGAACTGCCTGCCCATATGAGGTACGAGCGGATGGCTATCCTGAGTCTGCAGGAGCCGCACATTGCACCCGTGACGGGGGATAAGACAGTCCATTTATCGTCTGCAGGAGCCGCACATTGCACCCGGGATGGGGGATGAGACAGTCCATTTATCGTCTGCAGGAGCCGCACATTGCACCCGGGATGGGGGATGAGACAGTCCATTTATCGTCTGCAGGAGCCGCACATTGCACCCGTGACGGGGGATAAGACAGTCCATTTATCGTCTGCAGGAGCCGCACATTGCACCCGGGATGGGGGATGAGACAGTCCATTTATCGTCTGCAGGAGCCGCACATTGCACTCGTGACGGGGGATGAGATAGTCCATTTATCGTCTGCAGGAGCCGCACATTGCACTCGTGACGGGGGATGAGATAGTCCATTTATCGTCTGCAGGAGCCGCACATTGCACCCGTGACGGGGGATAAGACCATTTATCGTCTGCAGAAGCCGCACATTGCACCCGGGATGGAGGATGAGACAGTCCATTTATCGTCTGCAGAAGCCGCACATTGCACCCGTGACGGGGATGAGACAGTCCATTTATCGTCTGCAGAAGCCGCACATTGCACCCGTGACGGGGATGAGACAGTCCATTTATCATCTGCAGGAGCCGCACATTGCACCCGTGATGGGGGATGAGACAGTCCATTTATCTGCAGGAGCCGCACATTGCACCCGTGACAGGGGGAATGAGAGGCCATTTATCTGCAGGAGCCGCACATTACACCCGTGACGGGGATGAGAGGCCATTTATCATCTGCAGGAGCCGCACATTGCACCCGTGATGGGGGATGAGACAGTCCATTTATCTGCAGGAGCCGCACATTGCACCCGTGACGGGGGGAACGAGAGGCCATTTATCTGCAGGAGCCGCACATTGCACCCGTGACGGGGATGAGAGGCCATTTATCGTCTGCAGGAGCCGCACATTGCACCCGTGACGGGGATGAGAGGCCATTTATCGTCTGCAGGAGCCGCACATTGCACCCGTGACGGGGATGAGACAGTCCATTTATCTGCAGGAGCCGCACATTGCACCCGTGACGGGGATGAGAGGCCATTTATCGTCTGCAGGAGCCGCACATTGCACCCGTGATGGGGGATGAGACAGTCCATTTATCTGCAGGAGCCGCACATTGCACCCGTGACGGGGATGAGACAGTCCATTTATCTGCAGGAGCCGCACATTGCACCCGTGACGGGGGGGAATGAGAGGCCATTTATCTGCAGGAGCCGCACATTGCACCCGTGACGGGGATGAGAGGCCATTTATCGTCTGCAGGAGCCGCACATTGCACCCGTGACGGGGATGAGAGGCCATTTATCGTCTGCAGGAGCCGCACATTGCACCCGTGGCGGGGATGAGACAGTCCATTTATCGTCTGCAGGAGCCGCACATTGCACCCGTGACGGGGGATGAGACAGTCCATTTATCGTCTGCAGGAGCCGCACATTGCACCCGTGACGGGGATGAGACAGTCCATTTATCGTCTGCAGGAGCCGCACATTGCACCCGTGACGGGGGATGAGACAGTCCATTTATCGTCTGCAGGAGCCGCACATTGCACCCGTGGCGGGGATGAGACAGTCCATTTATCGTCTGCAGGAGCCGCACATTGCACCCGTGGCGGGGATGAGACAGTCCATTTATCGTCTGCAGGAGCCGCACATTGCACCCGTGGCGGGGATGAGACAGTCCATTTATCGTCTGCAGGAGCCGCACATTGCACCCGTGGCGGGGATGAGACAGTCCATTTATCGTCTGCAGGAGCCGCACATTGCACCCGTGGCGGGGATGAGACAGTCCATTTATCGTCTGCAGGAGCCGCACATTGCACCCGTGACGGGGATGAGACAGTCCATTTATCGTCTGCAGGAGCCGCACATTGCACCCGTGGCGGGGGATGAGACAGTCCATTTATCGTCTGCAGGAGCCGCACATTGCACCCGTGGCGGGGATGAGACAGTCCATTTATCTGCAGGAGCCGCACATTTTCCCTGAAACTTCCCTCTTAAAGTGGAGGTGTGTGTTATACGCCGATAAATACCATCTATCCCAATAACACACCAAAGCTCATCTTTAGACTCTTCACTACACACAGCCACAAAGGTAAGAGAATTCTTGTTGGGCCGTGTATTTTGTTAATTTTGCATTTCATTTTAATGGTTCAAAGAATGTCAGGCAGAACATTCGGCCCTCACGCATGTTCACTTCACCAAATCTGACCCTCTTTGGAAAAAAGCGCTAGCGCAAGCCCTAAGCGCTTGCCATCTGCACTATAGCTGAAAGATGGCTACAGCGCGGGCTTCCAGTGATGGGAGGGCGTCCATGGATATCTCCCTGTGATCACGATGCCGGCGCGCACCCTGTGACTGCTGATCACAGATCGGGGTAAAAGGCCAATCACAGCGGCCCTTTGGCTGACAGCTGATCATAGGATGTAAACGCAAGTCGGTTATTGGCCTTTCTCTCCTCATGCTCGTCAGGGCTGGCTCATTGGGGGGGGTCTCGCCAGGGCTGGCTCATTGGGGGGGGGGTCTCGCCAGGGCTGGCTCATTGGGGGGGGGGGGGGGTCTCGCCAGGGCTGGCTCATTGGGGGGGGGGGGCCTCACCAGGGCTGGCTCATTGGGGGGGGGGGGCCTCACCAGGGCTGGCTCATTGGGGGGGGGGGGGGCCTCACCAGGGCTGGCTCATTGGGGGGGGGGGGCCTCACCAGGGCTGGCTCATTGGGGGGGGGGGGCCTCACCCGGGCTGGCTCATTGGGGGGGGGGGCCTCACCCGGGCTGGCTCATTGGGGGGGGGGGGGGGGCCTCACCCGGGCTGGCTCATCACAATTTTTTTTTTTTTTTTTTTTGATTAGACGATAGGTCATGATTCTCACGATTCTCGTGGCGTAACCATCTTTCACATTAATGGAAAAAAAAGCCCAATTTTTTGTTTTGTTTTAAAGTGTATTTTTTTTTTTCCCCCAAAAAATTGCGTTTGAAGGACCGCTGGGCAAATACAGTGCAACATAAAATATTGCAGCAATTGACTTTTTATTCCCTAGGGTCTCTGCTAAAATATATATGTTTGGGGGTTCCAAGTAAATTTTTTAGCAAAAAATATTGATTTTAACTTAACCACTTCAATACCAGGCACTTGGACACCTTCCCGTCCAGACCAATTTTCAGCTTTCAGCGCTGTCACAATTTGAATGACAATTGCGCTGTCATGCTACCCAAACAAATTTTTTATCATTTTGTTCCCACAAATAGAGCTTTCTTTTGGTGGTATTTGATCACCTCTACGGTTTTTATTTTTTGCGCAACAAATAAAAAAAGACAAATTTCGAAAAAAAAACAAGTTTATTTGTTTGTTAAAATTTTTTGTAAATAAGTACGTTTTCTCCTTCAATGATGGGCACTGATACGGCGGCACCGATGAGGGGGTACTGATAGACGGCACTGATGGGCACTGATAGGTGGCACTGGTATGCGGCACTGATGGGCACTCATAGGTGGCACCGATGGGCACTCATAGGCGGCACTGGGCACTCGTAGGTGGCATTGATTGGTACATATGGGTGGCACTGATGGGTACTTATGGGTGGCACCGATGGGCACTGACAGGTGGCACTAATAAAACATTGCTGGGCATATCTGGGACATAATGGTGCCAATCAGTGCCCATTTGTGGGCACTGATTGGCACAGATTGGGCACATGTGGATGGCCATGGGGTACATACCTGGCCATCCACGTTGCCCCTTCCCTGGTGGTCCTAGTGGCATCCCTGGTGGTCCAGTGGGGTGATCTGAGGGGGGGCTGCGCTGATGAACAATTAGCGCAAACCCCCCCCTGCCAGGAGAGCCGCCGATCGGCTCTCCTCTACTCGCGTTTGTCAGACGCGAGTGAGGAAGAGCCGATCAACGGCTCTTCCCATTGACAGCGTGATCAGCCGTGATTGGACACAGCTGATCACGTGGTAAAGAGCCTCCGCCGGATGCTCTTTACCAAGATCGGTGGAGCGGTGTGTCAGGCTGACACACCGCTCCACCGATCGTCGCGATGCGCGCCCAGTCAGGATAACAGAACCACTTCCCGGACATCAATCTGTTATAGGGCGGGCGGGAAGTGGTTAAACAAGTGTCAGAAAAAGATTTAGACTTTAATTGGTTAAACTTCCTGCATTTACAGTTGTTAAAAACTTGGCAGACTGTCCGGATTTTTCTTTCCACACAGAAGTTTATCCCTTTGATCTAAGAAGGAAGAGTTGGTTACAATCTTTCATGTTAAAAACTTTGCAGACTGCCCGGATTTTTCTTTAGACAGCTGAGTGAGCAGATAAGTCTCTCCACTTGTTATATGAAAGAATCGGCAAACTCTGCAATAGAGATCTCATCAGGGGGGTTGAATCGAGATCACGATTTTTTTTTTAACGATTAATTGTGCAGCTCTAGTCCCTATGTGAAAAGAGTCATATGTCTTCAGTGCTGCATGACTTCGCAATTGACATTCAAAGTGTGACGGCTCAGAAAATTTGGCCTGGGCAGGAAGGGCGTGAGTGCCCTGTAGGCAAGTGATTAAAAGGAATAAAACTAACTGATTATAAAGTGTGAGGTGGAGTTTGCCTTCAATTTGTTAGTGTATTGAAATCTGCTAATACATCGAACACTCCCCTTCCCCCTGGACTGACAATGCTGCTGTGCCTCCTGTTCTCCTTCCTCCAGAATTGGAGGTTTTAATACAGGAGGTCTGTTACTGGCCATATCACCAGGTGAAAACGGTGGGGGGGGGGGGGGGGCTAAAAACGAATGCAGCCACCACATCTAATTGGTAAACTGCTATATGACCGTTTTGGGGTTTAATACCTCTTTGTAGGCATCTCCTCCTCGTGGCTTGTCACATGCTCTTTGAAGAGTATTCTGAATGTGGATCGATCTTCAGAGTTCAAAGCAAGTGTAAAGGAGCCCTTCTAATGCTGGTGGAGAAGAGTCTGCTCCCTTTCCTAGTGCTGATTACTGGATGAATGTCGGCTCTTTGTACATTTTCCACCTTTTTATTGGTTTCTATAACCAGATGTGGAGTAATACAAGTCCCAGCATGTCCTGACAGAAGCCCCTCCCCCTGCACAGTGCTATAGATGTCTAAAATTCTTTTCTCTTCACCTGAGATTTATTTTCTTCATCTCTGATCCGGCCAATCCGGAGAGGCGGATGGGTTGTGTCCGTCTCCTCCTCTAATTCTGGGAATCATTTTATCCGGCAGACATTTAGACACTAATCCCCCCCCTGATCTCCGTTCTCCTCCGGTTTAGGAATCCTTACAGGCGGAGCCGAATTCTGAACAAATCTCTCATTCCAGATGTACGATGGCTTCCGAGTAATGTGCCAGTCTGTGCCAGTCTGGTCTGTTAAAGCGGGACTCCAGCCTTCCCTTCAGTCTTGCACAGATGTAACGGCTTCCTCTGATTTCACTGCACACTGTGAGCTTCTCGCAATGTGCATTAGAAGCTGCTGAAAGTCCAATAGAGCCCCGCCCTCATTTCCTGGCTGGAGGACGCCCAGCATCATCCCAGCTCTTGGGTACTCAACCTGCGGCCCTCCCAGCTGTTGCAAACCTACAAGTCCCATCTCTGCCTTTCTTTTGGAGTCGTGCTTGTAACGGTCAGCCTTGCAGGGCCTCGTGGGGCTTATAGTTCTGCAACAGCTGGAGGGCCACAGGTTGAGTGCCTGTGATTTCCTCGCCAGCCTCTGGGTGGCCCTAACATTCCCCTTTCATGGATTTCAATCACATGTGGGTGTTACCTATGCAAATACAGCCTGCCTTGGGAACGCCCACTCCAGACTGACCTCCAAGGCATATTGATATTTGCATAACTCCTCCCTCGCATCAGGACTGAGGGCTCTGGAGAGGAGTACTGAGGGCGGGTGCTGGAATGTTTTCAGGAAGCTACGTAACCGCCCCCTGCTGGCCCCTCCCACCAGCCGTAATCTGCCTTCATTGCACAGAGACCCAGTGATCGTATCACTGGGAATAAAATAAGGTATAATGAAAACACAATTTATTAGAAAAAATGTATTTGCAATTTTAATAAGTGGGGAGGAACCAAGGAGGAAAATAAACTTTTTTTTATTTTTTCACCATCTGTGTCCCATTGCAGAGATTTCTCTTCACTTCCTGTCCCATAGCCCAACAGGAAGTGAAAGGAAATCCCTTTTTAGGTATACTTTTTATTAAGACTGAAGAGTATTTGTCTCGGTTGTGCTTTTACACAGCAGAACGCTCCGACTGCACAACAAACGCAGAAGAAACCCCGACCTGCTGGGAACGAAACTCTTCTGTAGACAGATCTGATGTGGATCAGTATTGGAGCGGCTGTACATGGCAACCAATCCGCTTCTAACTTCATTGTCAAAGCTTATTGTATTGTAAGTCAGCCGAAGAGCATTAAAGCTGCAGAGACCCCGGGGGTCTCACCGGGGGGGGGGCCCTGGGTCCCGTAGTAACATTCGAGACCTGGATCGGGACCGGGTGGCCTGATTGCTGTGGGTATCCTCTGATTGGCTATCGCAGTGATCAGTCGCCTGTTTCTCTGTGAATAGAGAGGAAAGATACATTCGCTGTCTCTCACTCTGGAAGATTTTAAACACCCCCCATTCATGACAGGCCATTTTTTTGCGTGGTCATGTGACGCTGTGTCCAAATAAAATGTCCCCCCCCCCATGGAGGATCAACTCTTTTTTTTTTTTTTTTTTTTTTTATTTATATATTTATTTTTTTTTTATTTTTTTTTGCTACAAGCAAAGAAAAAAAAAAACACTAAAAACTTTGAAAAAGGAATAAAAAAAACAACAAAAAAAAAAAACATTTTTTACTATTCTGCTATAAAACCTATCTAGTAAAAAAAAAAAATAAAGTGAAAAAAATGTCATCACTTTTTTAGGCTAATATGTATTCTGCTACAGGTCTTTGGTAAAAGAAGATCCCAATAAGTGTATATTGATTGGTTTGCGCAGTTATAGCGTCTACAAACTATAGGACTTATTTATGGAATATTTATTTTTCACTAGTACTGGTGGCAATCAGCAACTGCGATATTGCGGCGGACAATCGAACGCTGACACTTTTAACACTTTGTGGGAACCAGTGACACTAATACAGTGATCAGTGCTAAAAAATATGCACTGTCACTGTACTAATGACGCTGGCCAGTGTGGTTTGTATTTTTTTGTTTTTTTGTTTTTTTTGGTGCTCTTACCAGGGGAAGACTCAATGTCTCTGATTTGCAGATACACGGGATCCATGCCTTCCCTACTGACAACGGCAATCTGCCTTGTTTACATCTGTACCAAACAATCGGCAGACATCGGAGTCTGTCCACCCCCGTCCCCCCGATACCCACCCATCGGCTCCCGCTGTGAATAATCGCAGCGGGAACGAGCCGGCGCTACCAGGAAGTGCAGGATTACGTGTGTATACGTGATCCTGCACACAGCGGCCGCCCTGTAGCAGCAAAACGGCTTTAGGGTGGTCGGCAAATGGTTAAAAACATTTTCTTTAATTAGCGTCAGTGTGGTGTGTTGTTTTTTGGTAGGGTAAAAAAAGGCAAAATATGCACTATTTGTGGACTCTACTGCGGGTACAAACTACTAATTTATACACATATGTGGTATCACTGCGATCAGGAGCAGGAGAATTTATTCTTGGTGGTAGGTTATAGTAGTAACAAATATATACAGCTACATTTAAATGAACTACTTCTTTTTTTTTTATTTATTTTTATTTCAGGACAGTCTTCTTAATAATCCTAATTCTAATCATAATTATTCATAGTTAAAAAAAAAAAAAAAAAGTAATGAGATCCTTTACCATTTACCACCAAATTAAAGACCACTTTGTCCTGAAAAAAATGCGGTGTAATCCAGCTGGATGCACAAGTTGTGGTGATGTGTGCGGTGATATACGTACGGTTTTATATACGGTGATATATGTACGGTGATATATGTGCGGTTTTATATACGGTGATATACGTACGGTTTTATATACGGTGATATATGTGCGGTTTTATGTACAGTGATATACGTACGGTTTTATATACGGTGATATACGTACGGTTTTATATACGGTGATATACGTACGGTTTTATATACGGTGATATACGTACGGTTTTATATACGGTGATATACGTGCGGTTTTATATACGGTGATATACGTGCGGTTTTATATACGGTGATATATGTGCGGTTTTATGTACGGTGATATATGTGCGGTTTTATGTACGGTGATATATGTGCGGTTTTATGTACGGTGATATACGTACGGTTTTATATACGGTGATATACGTGCGGTTTTATATACGGTGATATACGTGCGGTTTTATATACGGTGATATACGTGCGGTTTTATGTACGGTGATATATGTGCGGTTTTATGTACGGTGATATACGTACGGTTTTATATACGGTTTTATATACGGTGATATACGTACGGTTTTATATACGGTGATATATGTGCGGTTTTATATACGGTTTTATATACGGTGATATACGTACGGTTTTATATACGGTGATATACGTGCGGTTTTATGTACGGTGATATACGTGCGGTTTTATGTACGGTGATATACGTACGGTTTTATATACGGTGATATACGTACGGTTTTATATACGGTTTTATATACGGTGATATACGTGCGGTTTTATGTACGGTGATATATGTGCGGTTTTATGTACGGTGATATACGTACGGTTTTATATACGGTGATATACGTACGGTTTTATATACGGTTTTATATACGGTGATATATGTACGGTGATATACGTACGGTTTTAAATACGGTGATATACGTACGGTTTTATATACGGTTTTATATACGGTGATATACGTGCGGTTTTATATACGGTGATATACGTGCGGTTTTATGTACGGTGATATATGTGCGGTTTTATGTACGGTGATATACGTACGGTTTTATATACGGTGATATACGTACGGTTTTATATACGGTGATATACGTACGGTTTTATATACGGTGATATACGTACGGTTTTATATACGGTGATATATGTGCGGTTTTATGTACGGTGATATACGTACGGTTTTATATACGGTGATATACGTACGGTTTTATGTACGGTGATATACGTACGGTTTTATATACGGTGATATACGTGCGGTTTTATGTACGGTGATATATGTACGGTTTTATATACGGTGATATACGTACGGTTTTATATACGGTGATATACGTACGGTTTTATATACGGTGATATATGTACGGTTTTATGTACGGTGATATACGTACGGTTTTATATACGGTGATATACGTGCGGTTTTATGTACGGTGATATACGTACGGTTTTATATACGGTGATATACGTGCGGTTTTATATACGGTGATATACGTGCGGTTTTATATACGGTGATATATGTGCGGTTTTATGTACGGTGATATATGTGCGGTTTTATGTACGGTGATATATGTGCGGTTTTATGTACGGTGATATACGTACGGTTTTATATACGGTGATATACGTGCGGTTTTATATACGGTGATATACGTGCGGTTTTATATACGGTGATATACGTGCGGTTTTATGTACGGTGATATATGTGCGGTTTTATGTACGGTGATATACGTACGGTTTTATATACGGTGATATACGTACGGTTTTATATACGGTGATATACATACGGTGATATATGGTTTTATATATGGTTTTATATACGGTTTTATATACGGTGATATACGTGCGGTTTTATGTACGGTGATATACGTGCGGTTTTATGTACGGTGATATATGTGCGGTTTTATGTACGGTGATATACGTACGGTTTTATATACGGTGATATACGTACGGTTTTATATACGGTTTTATATACGGTGATATATGTACGGTGATATACGTACGGTTTTAAATACGGTGATATACGTACGGTTTTATATACGGTTTTATATACGGTGATATACGTGCGGTTTTATATACGGTGATATACGTGCGGTTTTATATACGGTGATATACGTGCGGTTTTATGTACGGTGATATATGTGCGGTTTTATGTACGGTGATATACGTACGGTTTTATGTACGGTGATATACGTACGGTTTTATATACGGTGATATACGTACGGTTTTATATACGGTGATATATGTGCGGTTTTATGTACGGTGATATACGTACGGTTTTATATACGGTGATATACGTACGGTTTTATGTACGGTGATATACGTACGGTTTTATATACGGTGATATACGTACGGTTTTATATACGGTGATATACGTGCGGTTTTATGTACGGTGATATATGTGCGGTTTTATGTACGGTGATATACGTACGGTTTTATATACGGTGATATACGTACGGTTTTATGTACGGTGATATACGTACGGTTTTATATACGGTGATATACGTACGGTTTTATATACGGTGATATACGTACGGTTTTATATATGGTGATATACGTACGGTTTTATATATGGTGATATACGTATGGTTTTATATATGGTGATATACGTACGGTTTT
>JBBDGP010004433.1:85000-138516 GCA_037952835.1 Lithobates septentrionalis
CCGTCGGTAGCGGCGGAGGCGATCGGGTCCTTTCCCTGCTGAGGTATGGAGACAAGTGAGGCCAAGATGGCCCCCACCCGTCTCCATACCATGTGACGGCCGGAGCGACGTCATTCGGCTCCGCCCACTCTCTTAAAGGCACAAATTTTTTTAGTGTCATTTTTTTAAACGACTTTTTTTTTTTATTTTTTTTTTTTTTGCATTTTAGTCTAAATATGAGATCTGAGGACTTTTTGACCCCAGATCTCATATTTAAGAGGACCTGTCATGCTTTTTTCTATTACAAGGGATGTTTACATTCCTTGTAATAGGAATAAAAGTGATCCAAATTTCTTTTTTTTTTTTTTAAAAACAGTGAAAAAAAAAATAAAATAAATAATAAAAAAAAAAAAAATAATTTTTTAAAGCGCCCTGTCCCGACGAGCTCGCACGCAGAAGCGAACGCATACGTGAGTAGCGCCCGCATATGAAAACGGTGGTCAAACCACACATGTGAGGTATCGCCGCGACCGGTAGAGTGAGAGCAATAATTCTAGCCCTAGACCTCCTCTGTAACGCAAAACATGCAATCTGTAGAATTTTTTAAACGTTGCCTATGGAGATTTTTAAGGGTAAAAGTTTGACGCTATTCCACGAGCGGGCGCAATTTTGAAGCGTGACATGTTGGGTATCAATTTACTTGGCGTAACATTATATTTCACAATATAAAAAAAAATTGGGCTAACTTTACTGTTGTCTTATTTTTTTTTTTTCAAAAAACTGAATTTTTTCCAAAAAAAGTGCGCTTAGAAGACCGCTGCACAAATACGGTGCAAAAAAAAAGTATTGCAATGACCGCCATTGTATTCTCTAGGATGTTAGAAAAAAAAAACAATATATAATGTTTGGGGGTTCTAAGTAATTTTCTAGCAAAAAAACCTGTTTTAAACATGTAAACACCTAAAATCCAAAACGAGGCTAGTCTTGAAGTGGTTAAAGTATTTTTTTTTTAAACAACAAACATGTTATACTTGCCTGCTCTGTGTAATGGTTTTGCACAGAGCAGCCCAGATTCTTCTCTTCTGGGGTTCCTCACCGATGCTTCTGGCTCCTCCCTGCCTTCAGAGTGCCCCAATAGCAAGCTACAAATTATAGTATAGTGTGCCCCTATAACAAGGTAAAACTTCTGCCTTTACACCCACTCACTTCCTGCCCAGGACTACATGTTCCATGAGGCATTGCTCCTCACACATTCACATTCACAAGTTCTCAGGCACTTACTGACATGTATGGACGGTGTACTGAGCTGTATGTGTGCTGCACTGTATTTCCTGATGTGTAAACAAATATTGCATTCTATATGCAGGCCAACTAATCGGCTGGCCGATTAATCGATTATGAAAATAGTTGACAACTATTTTCATAATCGATTAGTTGTTTCAGCCCTAGCAGATACTCCTCCTGAGGTGCATACAGTACACTGGGATAATATTTATGTAAAGTGCAGGATTGATGATCGTCACTGCAATGAATGTGAACCTGAAATACAGCACGGCTTTTTCATTCCAGACATGTAAATTAATCCTATATAAGGTTATTGCCTTAAAGTAATATTAAAGGCAATTGAAAAAAAAATGCATACCTGCTCTGTGTAATGTTTTTGCACAGAGTAGCCCTTGCCCCCCCCCCCCCCCCCCCCCTGCCAAGTGCTCCCCAAGCAGGCTTGGTCCTGAGCCGCTGCTCTGCTTGTCCATTCACAGTGGCGGTGCTTTGTCACATATGGCGACCCATCAGACTACCCGCTGGAGTGCACATGCATGACGCCGCCATATGCGTTCCAACAGTTTTAGGACAAAAGAGCACACTAAAACCGTCACAGAAGTGACGTTCCGTCGCCGCCATCTTGCTACACCCCGCACTTCTCCATAGTAAGGATACACCGAGATGGGGGAAAGCGGACATCTTCTTACACCCACCAGAGTCTTGCATTTTACACTTATTTTTAGTAGTAAAGTGAGTTTATCTAGTGAAATACAGGACTTACAGTTCCGTCTGACTCTTAGATGTTGCATTTTAAAAGCAGCGTCAAGCCTGCTGATCTCACAGGTTTGCTAATCTGACAGAAGTTCGCTGCTTTCAAAATTAAACATTAAACCAGTCAGACGCAGTTCTAAGTACTGTATTTCACTATATAAACTCAGTTTACTGTTACAAATAACTGGAACATGCAAAACTCCGGTGGGTGTAACAAGATGTCCGCTTTCCCCTTCTCAGTGTATCCTTACTATTGAGTGCAGGATGTAGCAAGATGGCGGCGACGGAACGTCACTTCCGTTACACATTCTGACGGGTCGCCTAATCTGACGAAACAGTGTTGGAACGCATATGGTGTCGCGCATGCGCACTCCAGCAGGTAGCCAAATGTGATGGGTCGCCATATCTGACGAAACAGGGGCAGCTCTACCCCGCCCCCTCTTCTTATTGGCTCACTGGCTGTGATTGACAGTCCCTTTTCTCAGCCAGTGAGGAGGGAGAGTCCCCAGAGAGCCAAAGGTTTTTAGTTCCACTTTGACCTTTAAAAGTAACAGTACTTCTTTCTTTCTTTTTTCTTTCTTTTTTCTTTCTTTTTTCTTCTTTTTTTCTTCCTCTTTTTTCTTCCTCTTTTTTCTTCCTCTTTTTTTCTTCCTTTTTTTTTCTTCCTTTTTTCTTTCTTTTTTTTCTTTTTTTTGTGCTTTGATTGTGTTACAAAGAATCAAAACGTGTTACGTCTGATTGTCTTTGTAGACCTTGCTGTATTTCCTCACCGATCTTGCAGCAAACTGTTGGAGTTTTGCCTATCACAATGGACCACATTATGCGGAACTTGTGGGTGATTTGCTTAAAGGGGACCTTCAAGAGTGAAAGTACCACTGATGCGCGCCCCTCCCCTTTTTACGCTTACTTTTTTTTGATACAAGACGGAGTTCTCCTCTAATAATAATCCATATTTGAAGTTCCCAATGGCCTGCAAGTGGTTACAATAGAAAATTGCCATGTGCACGGTGAGCATTAGGTGACAGAGCTTGCACTTTAACCTCCCATACAGGCTTATCTGATTCTCAGTAGGCGGAACATTCTCTCGATGAAGGTAATGATCGGTTTTGCTCGATGTCGGGAGTCGCACACAATCAGATCTCCGGAGTACGTTAGTAACGGGCGCATTATCTCTTGTTTACGGATCTCCGGCGTGTTTACTTTGGAGTACAAGTTGTTTTAACTCATCCTTTCTGGTGATGTTTTTTTCCCTGTCCGGCTCGTCTTTAAACCGTCCCTTCCTGCCGTCTAATCCCCTCTAAGGAGATTATAGAGGGGTTATTTTAGGGAGTCGGAGCGCGGGAGGCAGAATGTCAAGCTGAGTTGCGGGTGCGCGCCCCCCCCCCCCCCCCCCCGAATATCCATGTAATGCAACTTGTTTAGTCTGTCTACAAATTCTTATAAGAGGAAGGTTTAAAAGCAATGGAATCTCATTCACAGGCAATCGCTGGTGCATGCGAGCGGCCACAAATAGCTGCAGGAGTGGTCGGCCTCCCATTGCTTTTAATGGGGCTTCCTGCCCATAGGTGTGTGATGGTAACCCCCCCCCCCCCCCGCTGGGGCTCCCACATCTTATAGCAAATGGCCCCATTCACATGTATTGGTGGATCTTGGTGTGGCTGACTCTCACTGAGATGTTGGTATTGCCTCTTTGAAGTATCAAAGGTGTGTGTTGGCCCTACAGACCGGCTTGGGTCTGTAATTTTTGGGGAGCGCACTTCAAGCCTATGGCTAGAGGACCTCAAAATTTAAAGTTGAAATCGTAAACTCTGCTTTAGAGACGTCGCTGTGGTTTTCAGAAGTGAGGCGAAGGCTGCTGGGCCTCTGTGTGACCCCCAATCCGGAACACAATTAAAGTGGTTGTAAACCCTTACATGTATACCCAGTGAAGTGACTGGCCTCTGGTGATGCACAACGATTGAAACCAAGGCTCCTACATAAGTTGTACCTGTTTATCTGCAGCCTTCTCTCCTCTACATCTATTCAAAGTGCAGAATTTGCACAGGATCTCTCAGCTCTGAAAAAGCAACAGGGCGGGGAGCGGTGACCTCTCCTCAGTGAGGAGAAGTCATTGGAGGAAAGGGACTCCCCTCCCCCTTTCACACAGGAACAGAGCTGAGGTCGCCAATCAGCTGGAGGTCCCTCCCCTGTCATCATTTTGTCTCTTGGTTTTTAGGAAAACTTGTCCAAAGTGACTTGTGCTGATAGCAGAGGAAGGAGGCAGCAGACAGAAATGCTACTTGGTGCTCCCTGGACTGAGACCAGTACACACTATAGAGCAGGGGGAGGAAACCTGGGGGCCCCTCCAGCTGTTGCAGAACTACAAGTCCCAACATGCCTCTGGGAGTAATTGAACTACATTTCCCATGAGGCATTGCAAGGCTGGCAGTTACAAAGGCTGAAGGACCCCAGGTTGCCTCCCCCCTGTTATAGAGAGGTTTGAAATTAGGATATCGGATGCAGATCTCCTCCCAGAATGGTTTTCAGAAGTTGCCTAGGTTTACTTGCACATTTTTATGCCTCGTAGGTTACCGGTGTTATCTCGGGTATGTCGGCTAGTCAGTTGATGCTCTGTTGTGCAGTTTCCGGCTTCTGTTTATGGTCCTCCTGCATAGTACCCGCCTTCTGCTGGCAATGGTCCTCCTGCATAGTACCCGCCTTCTGCTAGCGATGGTCCTCCTGCATAGTACCCGCCTTCTGCTGGCAATGGTCCTCCTGCATAGTACCCGCCTTCTGCTGGCAATGGTCCTCCTGCATAGTACCCGCCTTCTGCTGGCAATGGTCCTCCTGCATAGTACCCGCCTTCTGCTGGCAATGGTCCTCCTGCATAGTACCCGCCTTCTGCTAGCGATGGTCCTCCTGCATAGTACCCGCCTTCTGCTAGCGATGGTCCTCCTGCATAGTACCCGCCTTCTGCTAGCGATGGTCCTCCTGCATAGTACCCGCCTTCTGCTGGCAATGGTCCTCTTGCATAGTACCCGCCTTCTGCCGGCGATGGTCCTCCTGCATAGTACCCGCCTTCTGCCGGCGATGGTCCTCCTGCATAGTACCCGCCTTCTGCCGGCGATGGTCCTCCTGCATAGTACCCGCCTTCTGCCGGCGATGGTCCTCCTGCATAGTACCCGCCTTCTGCCGGCGATGGTCCTCCTGCATAGTACCCGCCTTCTGCCGGCGATGGTCCTCCTGCATAGTACCCGCCTTCTGCCGGCGATGGTCCTCCTGCATAGTACCCGCCTTCTGCCGGCGATGGTCCTCCTGCATAGTACCCGCCTTCTGCCGGCGATGGTCCTCCTGCATAGTACCCGCCTTCTGCCGGCGATGGTCCTCCTGCATAGTACCCGCCTTCTGCCGGCGATGGTCCTCCTGCATAGTACCCGCCTTCTGCCGGCGATGGTCCTCCTGCATAGTACCCGCCTTCTGCCGGCGATGGTCCTCCTGCATAGTACCCGCCTTCTGCTAGCGATGGTCCTCCTGCATAGTACCCGCCTTCTGCTAGCGATGGTCCTCCTGCATAGTACCCGCCTTCTGCTAGCGATGGTCCTCCTGCATAGTACCCGCCTTCTGCCAGCGATGGTCCTCTTGCGTGGTTTGCCCCTGCCTTTTGCTGGCGATGGTCCTCTTGCGCGGTGTGCCCCCGCCTTTTGCTGGCGATGGTCCTCTTGCGAGGTGTGCCCCCGCCTTCTGCTGGCGATGGTCCTCTTGCGCGGTGTGCCCCCGCCTTCTGCCGGCGATTGTCCTCTTGCGCGGTGTGCCCCCGCCTTCTGCCGGCGATGGTCCTCTAGCGCAGTGTTCCCCCCCGCCTTCTGCCGGCGATTGTCCTCTAGCGCAGTGTTCCCCCCGCCTTCTGCCGGCGATTGTCCTCTAGCGCAGTGTTCCCCCCGCCTTCTGCCGGCGATTGTCCTCTAGCGCAGTGTTCCCCCCGCCTTCTGCCGGCGATTGTCCTCTAGCGCAGTGTTCCCCCCGCCTTCTGCCGGCGATTGTCCTCTAGCGCAGTGTTCCCCCCCGCCTTCTGCCGGCGATTGTCCTCTAGCGCAGTGTTCCCCCCGCCTTCTGCCGGCGATAATCCTCTAGCGCAGTGTTCCCCCCGCCTTCTGCCGGCGATTGTCCTCTAGCGCAGTGTTCCCCCCGCCTTCTGCCGGCGATTGTCCTCTAGCGCAGTGTTCCCCCCCGCCTTCTGCCGGCGATTGTCCTCTAGCGCAGTGTTCCCCCCGCCTTCTGCCGGCGATAATCCTCTAGCGCAGTGTTCCCCCCGCCTTCTGCCGGCGATTGTCCTCTAGCGCAGTGTTCCCCCCGCCTTCTGCCGGCGATTGTCCTCTAGCGCAGTGTTCCCCCCCGCCTTCTGCCGGCGATAGTCCTCTAGCGCAGTGTTCCCCCCGCCTTCTGCCGGCGATTGTCCTCTAGCGCAGTGTTCCCCCCGCCTTCTGCCGGCGATTGTCCTCTAGCGCAGTGTTCCCCCCCGCCTTCTGCCGGCGATTGTCCTCTAGCGCAGTGTTCCCCCCGCCTTCTGCCGGCGATTGTCCTCTAGCGCAGTGTTCCCCCCGCCTTCTGCCGGCGATTGTCCTCTAGCGCAGTGTTCCCCCCGCCTTCTGCCGGCGATGGTCCTCTAGCGCAGTGTTCCCCCCGCCTTCTGCCGGCGATGGTCCTCTAGCGCAGTGTTCCCCCCGCCTTCTGCCGGTGATGGTCCTCTAGCGCAGGGCTTTTTATTTCTTCTTGATCCTGTTAATATGAAAATTCTCTTTACTCTGGTTTAGTTTTGCTGCTTTTTCCCCTTTTTTTGGGTCTTTATTTGCTCGTTCTCGCTCTAAGCGCAGTTACTATGTTGGCTGGTGGTGTGAAGTTTGTTTCCTCTCTGATCGGCCACCACAAGCTTATATATATTTTTTTTTTCTCTTAAATCTGAGCTGTTCAGTTTTTTTTTGATGAGCTTGCCACAATCTCTTTGGATTAGTGAGGATGGACGGCCTCTATATTAAGACTTAGATCTCTGCTCTTTCTGCATGTTCTAAATGGGGCTCCTTTTCAGCAGCTGCGCCATCATTTGGAATTATGTCTATTTTTATGGCAGCGTGGCTTAATCTGAGCGGAGGAGATTTGGGGGGATGGGGGGGGGGGGCTGCAATTTCATTCCTCAGCTTTGTATCCAATTTAACTTGTTGCTGTTGTCTAAGTATGTGGCAATGTGAGGGGGGGGGGAGGGGTGATGTATGAAATAAAGTAGATCAAATATATATTATGACTGTTATGATTATTAAAGTGTGTGTGTGTGTGTGTGTGTGTGTGTATATACACAGTGCCTTGAAAAAGTATTCATACCCCTTGACACTTTCCACATTTTGTCATGTTACATCCAAAAATGTAAATGTATTTTATTAGGATTTTATGAGACCAACACAAAGTGGCACATAATTGTGAAGTGGAAGGAAAATGATAAATGATACAAATATGTGAAAAGTGTGTGGGGGAGCGGGGCGGGGCATTTGTATGGCGCCCCCCTTTTACTCTGATACCCCTAACTAAAATCTAGAGGAACCAATTGCCTTCAGAAGTCACCTAATTGAGTCCACCTGTGTGTCATTTAATCTCAGTATAAATACAGCTGTTCTGTGGAGCCCTGAGAGGTTTGTTAGAGAACCTTAGTGAACAAACAGCATCACGAAGGCCAAGGAACACACCAGACAGGTCAGGGATAAAGTTGTGGAGAAGTATAAAGCAGGGTTAGGATAAAAAAAAAAATCTCCCAAGCTTTGAACATCTCACAGAGCTCTGTTCAATCCATCATCGGAAAATGGAAAGAGTATGGCACAACTGCAAACCTACCAAGACATGGCCGTCCACGTAAACTGACCGGCCGGGCAAGGCGAGCATTAACCACTTGAGCCCCAGAAGATTTGGCTGCAGAATGACCAGGCCATTTTTTGCGATTCGGCACTGACGCTTTAACTGACAATTGCGCGGTCGTGCGACAACGTACCCAAACAAAAGTGATGTCCTTTCCCCCCTCCCCCCACAAATAGAGCTTTCTTTTGGTGTTATTTGATCACCTCTGTGGTTTTTTTTCTTTTTTGCACTATAAAAAATCAAGTCAAAAGAATTCTGCACTGTGAACCTGCAACCTAGCAGCAATCACAGCTTGTAGACAAAAAGCAAAAACTGTATAAATAAGTGCAGCGCTAAGGTTGCAAAAAGCGCACTATAAACAAAATCATTTCTTAAAATTTTTTCTCTCCTCGTAATGGCAGCGATCTGCGATGTTCATTTTTTTTTTTTTTCTTTTATCGTGACTGTGACATTATGGCGGACACATCGGACAGTTTTGACACCTTTTTGGGCCCATTGTCATTTATACAGCGATCATTGATTACTGTGAAGGGATTAACACTATAAGACGATCTAGGGGTTAACTGTTCCCTGGGAGGTGATTCTAACTGAAGGGGGGAGGGGACTGACTATAGGAAGTGACGGATCGTGGTTCCTAGAATATAGGAACCCACAACCTGTCATTCCTCTCAGAGCAGAACAGGGATTTGTGTTTTACACACATAGTTCCGTGTTCTGTCTGGTGCTCGCGATCGCTCGTGGCCGGCGGTCATCGCGACCGTCTGCCACGAGCATCGGCACTCCCGCTGTGCAGCCCCTGGGCTGGGCCGCACCTGCTATCCCGATCCCGCGAGCTGACGTATAGCTAGGACGGTTCGCAGGATCGTGCTGACCTGCCGCAGTATGACGGCAGCTGGTCGGCAAGCGGTTAATCAGAGAAGAGCCAAGAGGTCCATGGTAACTCTGGAGGAGCTGCAGAGATCCACAGCTCAGGTGGGAGAATCTGTCCACAGGACAACTATTAGTCGTGTTCTCCACAAATCTGCCCTTTATGGAAGAGTGACAAGAAGAAAGACATTGGAGAAAGAAAGTCATAAGAAGTCCTGTTTGTAGTTTGTGAGAAGCCATGTGGAGGACACAGCAAACATGTGGAAGAAGGTGATCTGGTCACATGAGACCAAAATTCTACTTTATGGCCTAAAAGTAAAACGCTATGTGTGGGGAAAACTAACACTGCACATCACCCTGAACACACCATCCATGATACGCGGGACTTTAGCAAACAAAATGTCTTTCATTGGTGTACATTCAATTGCCGTAAATTTTAAACTCCAGACAAAATGTTTTTTGTATATTGTGATTTATTTTTTATTTTTCTCTCTATTTGTCTCTCGAGTACACAATTGTTGATCGTTACACTTGAAGTGTTTTGCTATGCAGAGGTGTGCCCCATTTTATTTTTATTTTTTTAATGCCTCCCATGTTTTTATCTCCGTAGATCTAGAAGTAGACAATGGCTGACCTGGAACTCGGCGACGCCCTGAGAGACGCTCCCCTGGACATCGAACCGGAAATCAAGCGGGACTTCATCAGCTCGCTGGAGGCGGAGCCCTATGACGATGTCATCGGGGAGACCTGCGATAAGACGGATTATGTTCCATTGCTGGATGATGATACCGACCCAAAGAACAAACTCTCCGACGGAGGCCATGCAGAGCGTAAGTCAGTGGGCTGGTGGTTGGGGGGTTATGGCAGCAAGCTTCTCATTGACGTGTGCTCTCCCCTGTAATTCACCATTGAACCGCCCCTTTATTTGTGTGTTTTCAGATGATTCTGTGGGTGATGTAAGCCAGCAAAGACGCTTCTGATTACTGTTATCATCCAATTTAGATTGCCCTCTTTTTATTGGTTTAATCATGTGACCGATCCATTTAGTTTTTCTCTGTGGAAATTGCCTAAAGTGATATTAGCCACGTCAAGACCGCAATACGTGTGTGTATGTGTATATGTATGTGTGTGTGTGTGTATATATATATATATATATATATATATATATATATATGTATGTATGTATGTATGTATGTGTGTGTGTGTGTGTGTGTGTGTGTATGTATGTATGTATGTATATATATATATATATATATATATATATATATATATATATATATACACACACACCTGCTTTGAAGTGGTGTACCAGGATTATAATTGAAGCTATCAGTCATAACCCCGGTATTATTTACAGCCAGTGGCTGGCTTTCTCATGGAAGCATTCCGAACTTTCAGAGAGGGAACCCCTGCTGCTTACCGGTGTTTCTCGGGCATTCTGTTTCCGTCGGCTCGCCCGAGAAACAATCCAACTGTGTGGCCTGCTAGTCCCAGAGGCGATCAAAGAGTAGATCAGCGGTGACTGACAGTCAGCAGCTCTCTGCTCAGAGAGCTCTGAGAACCCTGAGCAGAGAGCTGCTGACTGTCAGTCACCGCTGATCTACTCTTTGATCGCCTCTGGGACTAGCAGGCCACACAGTTGGATTGTTTCTCGGGCGAGTGTATGTATGTGTATAGATATAGATAGATATCTATAGATATCTATATCTATCTATATCTATATCTATATCTCCTATAACACGTAAAAAAAAAAAATCTTTTAGTTTTGAAAGTAAAAAATTTCTTAGATTTGGGGTCTTTTTGTCTGCAGATCTCTCCATAAAGAGGACCTGTCATCCTTATTTCTATTACAAGGGATGTTTACATTCCCTGTAAAAGGGATAAAAATGTTTAAAAAAAAAAAATGAAAGGAACAATGTAAATATTCAAAAATTAGGAATCTTAAGCGCACCCATCCCTCTGTGCTCGCGCGCAGAAGCAAAAGCATACCCAAGTTGTGCATGTATATGTAAACGAAATTCGCACCACACAAGGTATCGCCGTGAACGTTGGAGCGAGAGAAATAATTCTAGCACTAGACCTGTAAAGGCGTTTAACGCGTCGCCGATGGAGATTTTTAAGTACCGTAATTTGACGCTATTCCATGGGCATGCGTAATTTTAAAGCGTGAGATGTAAAGTATCTATTTTCTTGGCGTAATTTTTTTATATATATACCGTTTTTATCTGCGTATAACACGCACCCCAAGTTTAGGAGGGAATTTTAAGGAAAAAAACTTTTAGGAGTAAAGTTTAAGGAAGAAAAACTTACATTAAAATGCCCATCAATGCAACGTTATCGGTGTCCATCTGCAGCCTTCCTTGTGTCAGTGCAGCTTTGCCCCAGTGCAGCCGTGTCAGTGCAGCTTTGCCCCAGTGCAGCCATGTCAGTGCAGCTTTGCCCCAGTGCAGCCATGTCAGTGCAGCTTTGCCCCAGTGCAGCCATGTCAGTGCAGCTTTGCCCCAGTGCAGCCATGTCAGTGCAGCTTTGCCCCAGTGCAGCCATGTCAGTGCAGCTTTGCCCCAGTGCAGCCATGTCAGTGCAGCTTTGCCCCAGTGCAGCCATGTCAGTGCAGCTTTGCCCCAGTGCAGCCATGTCAGTGCAGCTTTGCCCCAGTGCAGCCATGTCAGTGCAGCTTTGCCCCAGTGCAGCCATGTCAGTGCAGCTTTGCCCCAGTGCAGCCATGTCAGTGCAGCTTTGTGTACTCGCCGCCGACATACACAGCCGCGTGTAAATTCAAATATGGCGCCGAGACTGCAGGGACTTGGCGGAGCCGAGATACACATACCCGAGTGTCCTCGGCTTTTCTCGGCGCCGCCCAGTCCCGCCCTATGATGGACATAACACGGGTCCAATGGCGGGACTGAGTGGGACTGTGAGCGGCGCCGAGAAAAGCCGAGGACACTCTCGTATGTGTATCTCGGCTCCGCCAAGTCCCTGCAGTCTCGGCGCCATATTTAAATTTACACACAGCTGTGTATGTCAGCGGCGATTGCTCAGATCAAACCAAATTGGCGGGGTTCGGCCTATAACACGCACCCACGATTTTCCCTTGATTTTAATGGGAAAAAAGTGCGTGTTATATGCCGATTAAATATGGTATATATAGATATAGAGATATAGATATATATCTATATCTCTATATCTATAGCTTATAAAAAAAATTCTGGCCAAAATGAGTCATGATATTTTTTTTTTTTTTGCTTAGAATAAAGATTACGATTCTCACGGCGTACCATCTTAAACAAAAAAATAGTGCTAACTTTACTGTTTAGTTTTTTTTTTTTTTTTTTTTGGCGTTTAAAAGACTGCGCAGATACAGTGACCTAAAATATTGGCATAAAAAATAGAAAAATAACGGGTCCTATAGAGGCATATCCACAAAGTATTAATTAACTATACCTTTATACCACTCACCAATATGTGGTGCTGTTACCATAGCCAAACCAAGCAGAGCGTACAGAGTGAGACCCCCAGGTAAGGCGACCCAGGTCAAAAAGCAGCTACTTGGACAACAGAGAGTCTTAGGCCTCTTTCACACGGACTGTCTGTTCAGGTCCGCCTGTCAGTTTTTTAGGCGGACCTGAACGGACACTCCATGGAGGTCTATGGAGCGTCGGATGTCAGCGGTGACATGTCCTCTGACATCCGACCTGCTCCGATCCGAAAAAGTGTTAAGGAGGAAAACCCTACTTTTCCATCCGTTATCAGATCGGGTGACGACGGATTCTACGGTCCGTCATCATCCGATCCCCCCATAGGGGAGAGCGGCGCTCTGACAGGTCCGTCGCTGCACAGTGTGCAGCGACTGACCTGTCTTCCTGCTCAGCGGGGATCGGCGGAGCGATCCCCACTGAGCAAGCGGATATTCACGGGGCCGATCATCACTGATCCACCCCGTCTGAAAGAGCCCTTAATCGGGGTTCATTCTAAAAATACAAAATGTATTGATTTCATAAATTACACAGAATATGATAAGTCATAGTGCGACTATAGAGATATCTTGGCAACTTCACACACAATACTACAAAAGTTAAAAAACACGAGAGAGTAGTGTTATGAAAACGGACAAGAAGCAGGAAAAACACAATACAAACACAAATTCAAGAAACAAAAGTCCCGATTCCAGCTACCATTCACAGAAGATCTGTCATGTGATCGTTGTCGCAATAATTGAAAATGTGAAAAAAAAGTTATATATAATAATAAAAATTTTCAGACAGTTTTAATGTGAATGCCCCCCCGGGGGATCGAAGGCTCTTCCTTATCTCACTAATACTG
This sequence comes from Lithobates septentrionalis, assembly GCA_037952835.1. Classification (NCBI taxonomy): domain Eukaryota; kingdom Metazoa; phylum Chordata; class Amphibia; order Anura; family Ranidae; genus Lithobates; species Lithobates septentrionalis. The sequence continues at coordinate 98,078 of JBBDGP010004433.1, forward strand.
AAACAAGCTGCTAAACAGTTGCTTATATGACTTGGTTCAAATTAATTGATCCAAAACGATCTGAACGATGACCTGGTCCTGTTATGTGAGTTTATTGGAGCAATTAGATTGGATGTTAGTCCTCTGGTGCTGTGAGAATTGGGTGTAGTTGGCAACCAAGGCATTCACTGCAGATGGTACAAATCAAAGAATAGGAACCGATCATCCTAGGATGAACATGGTGAGAGTAACGCAATGGTTGAATAGTGGTGTTGATCAGGTACCAAAGACGTTTAACGTGTTCCTATACAGTGTCCAATCCTCTAATAGAGTGCTCCACAATATGTGCGCTATATTGCTTGAGCCCAGACAGCCAGGAATCAAAAAATCTGAGACTAATTTCTTTCAGGAAATCACTGACAGAATAGACTCGACCTGCTTTACCATTAACAGGGCAATCGTGGTTGGCTGCAATGTGGTTGGACATAGGAAAGAGCTGCTGTACAATTCTTCATAGAGATCGGGGAATTTCACATGACGTGCGCGGTCACTGCCAGGTGTTATTTCACCCTAATCCATAGGTTGCAATAGCGAAGAATCGCGCTCTGATTCTTTAACTATTAATCATGCAACATCTTATATGTGTGTGTGTTGGCTAAATTGCTGCACAAATACTAATTGCCATTTTATTCCCTAGGGTCTCTGCTAAAGAAAATATATAATGTTAGAATTCATTTTCTGGCAGAATAATAGTGGTTAAAGCTGGTGGGGGGAGAAGGTGGGGGTGTTCTTTAGAGACCCCCCCCCCCCCCACACACACACACCCAATTAAAGTGGTTTTTTTTTGTTTAGCGACTCCTACAGCAGTGGTTGCGAATGACGAACCCTTCCAAAACGAAGTAGCCTTTCTTTCAGTGAATACTATTTTCATGTTGTTTTTTATATGTACTCCTCAGTTTAACTTTAATTTCATTGTCCTTTTTTTATAATAATAAAAAAGAATTGCTGTTTCACAGAATTGAAGTCTTCTCTTTTTCTTTTTGTTTAGCGACTCCTACAGCAGTGGTTGCGAATGGCGAACACGGCACAGGAGGGATTGGCGTTTCAGGTACGTAGTTCTGTAACTCTTTCCTGGTTTATGACACTTGGCCTGGGTTCACGCTTGCGGGACACCGCATGTGATTGGATAGGAATCGCACCGCATTCCTGTTCAAATCACATGCCATTCTTTGCAGTGCGATTTGAGCCCATTCATTTTGTATAGGCTCAATTTGCACTGAACCACACAAAGTGCAGGTATCCTTTTTTTCTGCACCAGAATCGGGCCGCATGTGATTTTTTTTCTTGCAAAAGCACTGCGTTTTGCCATCTGTTTTGGGGTGCCATTAATTTACCTTGACACTGGTGGCAGATCGCATAAACGAAGTGCCATTTCACTGCGGTACGGGAAACGCTCAGGATTCGTGATGTTTCCCACACTATATGAGCTTGAACCTCCTGAGTGTGAAGATCCTTGGGTAGGAGGTTTTCTAGTGCAGCGTTCTGCCAGTTGCCACATCACATTCCTGGCAGCACAGTTTACTAAGGAGAGTAACGACTATTAAAGTGGAACTTCTCCCCGGATTCTCCTGGGGTGTCCGTCTTCGGACGCTTTGATTGGCCGGTGCGAGGTGACGTCACTTCTAGCTCACAGGCACTGCTCTGGAAATGTGAAGGGAGCTCTGCATGCACATTTTGCAGAGGATTGCAGTTTTGGGCAGGTAGGTGTATTTTATTGCAGAAGAGACATTGCATGGCTCTTCTATAATAAAGGACCTGCCTGTTTGCAATGTATATATTTATTATTTTAGTTTTGCTTTAACTGCTCATATGTATCCTACATCAACCCTGTCCATTCAGGTGAAGGTTGGTGCCACCTGCTAAGTTCTTCTTCTTTTGCTGCCTGCTTGAATCCAGCCAAGGGGGTCTGTTTATACAGCTCTGAACGGGTCTTCAATAAGCTCTGCCTCATTGCACTGTGATGTCATTTAGTGACTTGGTGCTGAAAAGGTCCAGCCTGAATGACCACTTCATTTTCATCACACGCTTGGCAGAAAGCGGACTTTATTTATGTGGTATATCCCGTAACCTGGAGAATCTGGCAGCAGATTTTTATTTATTTTTTTTCTGTCTTGGATTGCTGATTAATAATTTAAACCACAGAGGCTCAGCGTTCGGCTTCCTGTCATCGCTCTGAGTGTGTGTGTGTCTCTCTCCACTTTAATCATATAAACTATAGATGGATGAAACAAAAATCTGACAGATGCTCCGTGTGTGTGCGCGCTTTTCTCCATACCGAGCAATCATTGCACTATTTCACCATGATTAAAGTAGAGCCCCAACTTGTACATTTTCATTTACCCGGATTAGCTCGGGGGTGTCCTGACACCATTAAATGTTTTTATTTATTTTTTTGGTCCACTTGAGTGCTTTATATAGTGTTGCAGCCATATGCAGAAAATATTTTTTTGTCCAGCTTTAAAGGGATTCCAAAGGTACATTAAATTTTTTTTTTTTTTATTTATTTTTTTTTTTTTACAAACATTATCTATGTTTGCCTTTTTTGTGCAATGGAACCGCACAGGGCGGCCGGGAACCTCCTCTTTTCGGGTCCCCCGCCGACGCTCCTGCCCCTCCTTTCTGGCCAGTGCCCCCATGGGAAGCCACTTCCCATGGGGGCACTTGTGTGCACCCGAGTCCCTCTGCTGGGTCCATTGACACAGACAGCGGGACTCGGCCCTTCTCCCTTGTCACTGGCCTTGAATGAGAGCGAACGGCTCCCTGAGACCCGAAAGTGAGGAATGCATGAAGGTAAAAATGTTTAGACTTTACAACCACCTTTTTAAAGTGATTGTAGGGTCCTTGTTTGTGTGTGGATTTTTAAATTTTTTTTTTTTCTTCTGTTTTTTTATTTATAACATGTTATACTTATCTGCTCTGTAATGGTTTAGCGCAGAGCAGCCCGGGTCCCTCTTTGGTGCTCCAGGCCCCTCCCTCCTGTCGAGTGCCCCCAGAGCAAGCAGCTTGCTATGGGGGCACCTGAGCCGAGCTGCAGCTCCGTGTGTCCAATCAAATATGGAGGTGCTGTTTGGCCCTGCCCCCTCTCTCTCCTGATTGGCTAACTGACTTTGGACAGCAGCAGGAGCCAATGACTGCTGTGTCTCAGCCAATCAGGAGGGGAGTCCCGGACAGCCAAAGGACTCGTGAACATCGCTGGGCAGAAATGGGGCTCGGGTAAGGGGGGGGGGGGGGCGGCAGTTGGGGGCTGGTACACAAGGCTTTTCTTATTAATGCATAGAATGGACCTTCCTCCTTTACAATCACTTTAGGGCCTTGTGCACAAAGGACATTTTATTTAAATCTAGAAGCCAGCAGCGTTTTTTGCAGAAATAACGCCTGACTCTTGTAAAAATTTTCAAAGCTTCTATGCGCTTTTATAGGTGTCAAGCTATTGGGTGTTAATGCATTTCCATAGACAGAATAAATGTATTCCGGCCAATGAAATGAATTAATGATTAGTGCACTAGCTTTTAGGCACTTGGCAAACTCAAGTGTTTTTCTGCCCAAACTCTGCTGGTCCTGGACTCGCTGGCAGTGTGCATGTCGTCCGTCCATCGTCCAACACCCCCCCCCCCCCCACTTTGGAAAAGCATCAAAGCCTAGGCCACTAAAAGCTTCTAAACACATTTACTGCTTCAGGGTGGCTCCGCTGTGCAGGATCGTGTATGTATGTGATCCTGCACTTCTGGATATCGAACGTGAATGCGTGCCATCTTCAGCTGTGAGTCTACACAGTAGGAGCTCATTAGCAGGTCCCGCGGACCTGATGTTCGTTAGAGGCAGAACGTCAATCTGTCGATCTATGTAAACAAGGCAGATCGCTGTTCTGTCAGTGGGGAAGGCATGGATCCTGTTTTCCTGTAAAGCAGGGACACGGATCCATGCCTTCCCCTAGTAAAAGCACCTCCCACACTACACTAAAACACCAGCTAGGCACACAGTTTAACCCTTTGATCGCCCCTGATGTTAACCCCTTCCCAGCCAGTGTCATCAGTACAGCGACAGTGCATATTTTTTATCACTGATCACTGTTAGTCTCACTGGTTCCCACAAAGTGTTTTTTTTTTAACTAACTCCTTCCCAGCCAGCCAGAGGTGAACTTCTTCTCCTTTTAAACTTCTGGTTGTTGGACAGCCAGCATTGCACAGCAGTCTCGTGTCCTTGCTTAGTCTACACCGCAGTCTAGTTCTTCAAGCTGCATGGGAGAGACATAGCCGGCTGTGCTAGTAACGCCCTCATCCATTGGCTGACATCCCTCATCTCTCCTCGGCTGGTGATGTTTTTGGTCTCTCCCTGCATGAGTCCAAAGCTTACCATTTTTTATTATTTTTTTCGATTAACCAGAGGACTGATCAAAAAATATAAATCATTCCCTAATCCACACAAGCAAGGTAAATGGAGCAATCCTCCCCACTGTGCTATTCTAGTCCAACAGTGGGGACTTGCTGATGAATGAAAGGGTTTTATCTTTTTTTTTTTTTTTTTTCAGCAGGTCCCAACGATCGAGCGGAAATGGCCATAGATGGATCGAAAATTCGCTCAGTCCCTGCTGGTCTGGCTGAATTTGAATCCTTCTGTGGCCAGACAAGCCTGCATTGGCAGGGGTCTTTTTAGACTTGCGGCAAAATCTAGTGGAAAGATCTGTGGATTGCTGCGGCTGGGTGTGACCGGCCAAGCTCGTATACTGCAATGACAGGCTGTCGGCATTTTGCACAGCTGTCAGAGTCGGCAGCAGGAATCTGTAGCTTAGCTTCTCCCTGCTGGGATTTACACAAGTGGGTAAATGGCGGTGTGCATGTAGCCCTAAAAGAGGAGCTCCAGCCTCCCCACAAAGAAATGGTCAGCCATTACAAATATATTGTAGCTGATGACTTTTTATTAGGACACTTTACCTGCCCCCAGATCCAGCCATGTCCTCGCCCCCCCGGGATCCAGCCATGTCCTCGCCCCCCCGGGATCCAGCCATGTCCTCGCCCCCCCGGGATCCAGCCATGTCCTCGCCCCCCCGGGATCCAGCCATGTCCTCGCCCCCCCGGGATCCAGCCATGTCCTCGCCCCCCCGGGATCCAGCCATGTCCTCGCCCCCCCGGGATCCAGCCATGTCCTCGCCCCCCCGGGATCCAGCCATGTCCTCGCCCCCCCGGGATCCAGCCATGTCCTCGCCCCCCCGGGATCCAGCCATGTCCTCGGCCCCCTCGATTCTTCACTCGACTTCAGGGGCCAAGATCTTCACAGAAGGGGAAAACTGGCAGTGAAGCCTGCACATGCGCAAACCCTGCTTTGTGATTGGTCCGTTGTCTTCTGGGACCTGTGATGTGTTCCAGAAGGCTCCGGGGGGAAGGAGACCAAAGTTCCAGCTCAGATCACCGTGGTGATCTGACTTGAAGTGGGGGAGCAGGTACCTGGCAAAATTAGATGCCTGCTCCCCCCACCAACAGAAAAATGGCCAAACAGGGGGAGTGGAACTTCCCCTTTTTGGGTGCAATTTCGCTTTTAAGGTCTTTTGGGACATGTATTACCTAATGCAGAGGGTGGGCTTCATGGTCCTTAGGAGGGGGAAGGAGGAGAATCGCACAGTCAGGTGATGGGATTGTTTGTTTTTCTGAAACCATTGGGTGGAAAAGGGGACATCAGTGATTTGCTGACTGGAGTTCTAGTTTAAGCAAATCATTTGTCCTCTGCAGCTTTTGCTTTCCTTCCTCCTGGTCCACACAGTGTACAGGGATTGGGTTCATGGGGGAGGTTCTCAGTTTGTGAACATTCAACTCTGAGTATATGTTGGAAATCGGTTCCTACAAAACCTTCTCTCCTCTATCCCAGATGTACACACCCACCGGCCACTTTATTAGGTACACCTTGCTAGTAGCGGGTTGGACCCCTTTTGCCTTTATTCTTCGTAGCATAGATAAAAACAAGGTCCTGGAAACGTTCCTCAGAGATTTTGCTCCATAGTGACCTGATAACATCACACAGTTGCTGCAGATTTGTCGACTGCACATCCATGATGCCGATCTTCCGTTCCACCACATCTCAATGGTGCTCTATTGGATGACGTGGTGAGTGTGGAGGACATTGGAGGACAGGGACCTCATTGTTCAGCGGTGAGATGATTGGAGCTTTGTGACATGGTGCATTATCCTGCTGGAAGGAGCCATCAGAAGATGGGGACACTGTAGTCATAAAGGGATGGACATGGTCAGCAACAATACTCAGGTAGGCCGTGGTGATTAAACCATGATCAATTGGTACTAAGGGGCCCAAAGTGTGCCAAGAAAATATCCCCCACACCATTACACCCCCACCACCAGACTGAACCGGTGATATCCCATCCCCCACACCATTACACCCCCACCACCAGACTGAACCGGTGATATCCCATCCCCCACACCATTACACCCCCACCACCAGCACACCCCCACCACCAGCCTGAACCGGTGATATCCCATCCCCCACACCATTACACCCCCACCACCAGCCTGAACCGGTGATATCCCATCCCCCACACCATTACACCCCCACCACCAGCCTGAACCGGTGATATCCCATCCCCCACACCATTACACCCCCCACCACCAGCCTGAACCGGTGATACCCCATCCCCCACACCATTACACCCCCACCACCAGCCTGAACCGGTGATACCCCATCCCCCACACCATTACACCCCCCCCACCACCAGCCTGAACCGGTGATACCCCATCCCCCACACCATTACACCCCCACCACCAGCCTGAACCGGTGATATCCCATCCCCCACACCATTACACCCACCACCAGCCTGAACCGGTGATACAAGGGAGGATGGATCCATGTGCCAAATTCTGACCCCACCATCTGAATGTCGGAGCTGAAATCCAGACCCATCAGACCAGGCAACGTTTTTTCCAATCTTCTATTGTCTATTTTGGTGATCCTGTGCCAATTGTAGCCTCAGTTTCCTGTTCTTAGCTGACAGGATCGGCACCCGGTATGGTCTTCTGCTGCTGTAGTCCATCTGCTTCAAGGTTGGATGTGTTGTGTGTTCAGAGATGGTATTCTGCATACCTTGGATGTAATGAGTGGATATTGGAGTTACTGTTGTCTTTCTATCATCTGGAACCAGTCTGCCCATTCTCTGACATTAACTAGGCATTTTCCTCCACACAACTTCCGCTTACTGGATATTTTCTCTTTCCCACCATTCTCTGTAAACCCCGAGAGATGGCTGTGTGTGAAAATCTCAAATACTCAGAGCAGCCCGTCAGACACCAACAACCATGCCACGTTCAGAGTCACTTCAATCCCCTTTTTTCCCCATTCTGATGCTCGGTTTGAACTTCAGCAAGTCTTCTAAACCAGTGTTTCTCAACTCCGGTCCTCAAGGCGCACCAACAGGTCATGTTTTCAGGATTTCCCTCAAATGAAACGGCTGTGGTATTTACTAAGGCAGTGAAACTGATCAAATCACCTGAGCAAAATAGTGGAAATCCTGAAAACATGACTTGTTGGTGCGCCTTGAGGACTGGAGTTCAGAAACCCTGCTCTAAACCATGTCTAGATGCCTAAATGCATTGAGTTGTTGCCATGTGATTGGCTGATTAGCAATTTGTGTTACCAAACAATTGAACAGGTGTACCTAATAGTGGCCGGTGAGTGTATATTGGAAATCGGTTCCTACAAATCCTTCTCCTCTCGATCCTAGTCATACACTATATTAGCAAAAGTATTGGGACGCCTGCCTTTACACAAACATGAACTTTAATGGCATCCCAGCCTTAGTCCGTAGGGTTCAACTGTTCCCACAAAGTTGGGGGCATGAAATTGTCCAAAATGTCTTGGTATTCTGACGCCTTAAGAGTTCCCATAGACACCCTCCTAAACCTTGTGGACGGCCTTCCCAGAAGAGGTGAAGCTGTTATAGCTGCAAAGGGCGGAGCCAACTCAATATTGAACCCTACGGACTAAGACTGGGATGCCATTAAAGTTCATGTGTGTGTGTATATATATATATATATATATATATATATATATATATATATATATATATTTATATTTATATTGGAACTTCAATGATAGGACACAGAGGAAAACCTCCCATCAAAATATTTGATATATTGTTGGGGTTTATTGCTTTAGTTGCACCCCAGGTTGTGAATAGGATCCCTGTACATGCTCAGTGCTTTCATTCTGGGGCTCCTGCAAAATCGCTCACCACAGCACTTCGCTGTTAATCTGACCTCCTACGTGTGAAGTATTGGCAGTGAGACTCGCATTCAATAAAAGTCTATATAGAGTCTATTCATGCGGTTTTCACAGCGGAGGACAGCAGTTGGTGATTAGTAAGCACAGATGAGCAGACAGGAAGTGTTTTATTTATAGGCCTACGAGGTAAAGTCATAAATGCAGAGGCGGACAGATTCTCAGCCAGAAAGTGATATTCTAATACTTCCTGAGAATGAGGGATAGGAGATGTGCTAGAGAGCAGCCTCTGACCTGAGCCATGATGGAGCTGATCATACAAATACATGTGGCTCTTGCTGCTCTTCTCCTCCTCTTGCTGCTCTTCTCCTCCTCTTGCTGCTCTTCTTCTCCTCTTGCTGCTCTTCTTCTCCTCTTGCTGCTCTTCTTCTCCTCTTGCTGCTCTTCTTCTCCTCTTGCTGCTCTTCCTCTCCTCTTGCTGCTCTTCCTCTCCTCTTGCTGCTCTTCCTCTCCTCTTGCTGCTCTTCCTCTCCTCTTGCTGCTCTTCTTCTCCTCTTGCTGCTCTTCTTCTCCTCTTGCTGCTCTTCTTCTCCTCCTCCTTCTCCTTCTCCTTCTCCTTCTCCTTCTCCTCTTGCTGCTGCTCTTCTCCTTCTCTTTCTCCTCTTGCTGCTGCTCTTCTCCTTCTCTTTCTCCTCTTGCTGCTGCTCTCCTCCTTCTCTTTCTCCTCTTGCTGCTGCTCTCCTCCTTCTCCTCTTGCTGCTGCTCTTCTTCTCCTTCTCCTTCTCCTCTTGCTGCTGCTGCTCTCCTTCTCCTCCTTCTCCTTCTCCTCTTGCTGCTCTTCTCAAGGTGGGTGTATCATTATCATCCATTGTGCCCCCCCCCCATCCCTGGGCTGCTATTGCTTTGCCTGCTCTACTCATACCCGTGCATGCTTTACAAAGAAATGATAGAACATCCTGGCTGAACGCCAATCACTTCTATGCCGGCGTCAGTTTGCTTTGCTATCATTTTCCCAAAACACTACAGGGCCCGTTCTCACTTTTCCGTGACACACCAAGGATTTTTTTTTAAATTTTGTTTGTTACAATGAACATTTTTAACTGTCCTGCATGGGTTAACCATTCATGACCGTTTGTGATCACTAGTGATTGGCAATAGCTAATCACATGGTACAGGGTGCTGTTTGGCCCAGTTACCATGTGATAGCTGTGGGCCAATCACATCATTGGCAACACAGATGTAGCAATTAGCGGAAATATGAAAAAAATTCCTAAAATCGTATTTTGGCTGAACACTTACAAAGGGTATTCACAACACCTAAAACTTAAGTCTAAATATAAAGTGCCAATAAAAGTTCCATAAATAGTAAATGAAAGTCTGTATATCCAATGGGGTGATCCACAAAACACAGACAGCAACAGCAAAGGGCATCTATGTGTTGAAACAGATCCAGAAACACAGGTAATGCGTGACAATCCCTCCACCTCCAAGGTGCTTGCTCGCTCACCTTAATTAATGGACCCCTGAGATAACAGGAAGTCCACAAGGTGTGTCCCTTTTTAAGGGTAAATTATGGCAGCAATACAAATCCAGATCTCCAAATGATCCCTCAAACATGTGAATAAATAAAAAGATCTGAGGACTCTCTGTTGAAACAACCCAGGCTTTATTCCATAAAACATTCCTACTCACATTTAAAACTATCCAATCAGGCACATAAACAGAACGGTGTACTGTGTACTCTGCGTCTCACAGGATGACAGCGGGTGACGTCATCCGAATGTAGCTCCTCCCCGTACAGGGTACGTCCAATTTGACTTCATCAGCGGGGCAACGCTCTGTCTCGGGATGGCAGCGGGTGACATCCAAATGTAGTTCCTTCCCCCGTTCACGTTACGTCCAGTGTGACTTCGTCAGCAGGGCAACCCTGCTGACCATGTCCCATTGGATGTAAAGTGTACAGGGACTGGGGGGAGGAGCTAAATTCAGATGACGTCATCCGCTACAATCCTGTGAGACGGAGAGTACACAGTACACCAGGGATCCTCAAACTACGGCCCTCCAGCTGTTGAGGCATTGTAAAAAAGTGCACTTCCACCAAATGGTAAACACGCTTACCAAATGGCAAGCTTGAAAAGCTTGCGGCTAATACCCAGCCAGGGCTTTTATCCTGAGGAGAAACCTCATGCCAGCTCTAGGACGGATCTCACTCGGTGCGGGAAAAAGCCGAACAGACATCTCGCTACTCTTGCACGGACCAAGGAGTGCAGATATAAAAGCAAGGAATAAAAAGCCGGCCAGCTTGCATAGACCACCAGTCCTTCCTGCATCTTATTAACGCTGTGATGTCAGTACGTCCCTCCTCCCGACACGTTTAATCACAAGATTACGTCTAATGAGTATAGTATAGATGATTATGGATTAAGAGTCTGACTGCCAAATACTTCACACGTAGGAGGTCAGGTGAACAGCGATGTGCTGTGGTGAGCTTATTTTACAGGAGTCCCAGAATGAAACTGGTGGGGGACCCCAGAAGAGGAGGATCCGGGCTGCTCTGTGCAAAACCAGTGCACAATTCAGGTAAGTATAAAGCCTTTACAACCACTTTAAAGGCCAAGTTCACCTTTTGAGAACACGTTACATGTTCCATCCGTTTTTAGGGATTGCTGTGATGACGGGTTGTATGTGCAGTCAACATTTGCAGGGATAAATGAACCCCATTAATATTTTCACCCCCCATCAGGTGTAGTATGATGGGTAGTTTTGTACGGTTTCTTATGTTACTAACCACTTGTGCTTTGTGCCTCTCTCCTTCCTTCTATCTCCCCCCGGTCCTTGTTTCTCCTCTAGAATCATAGAATATATCTCCTCTCACTGGGACACCAGCCTGCTTCCTCTACTCCTCCCCATGGATAGAAGGCACGGCTGTCTGCACTAGGTCCTCTCTGCTGAAGCTGCTTCTTCCTCCTCCTCCTCTTCCTCGCTCTGCAGCGCTTGCTGAATCCCTCTTGTCTTCGTTGTACATGGACACCCAGACCTCTGCTCTATCTCACCATTAGATTTCACCATACGGTAGAGCAGTTAGTGAAAGGAGAGGTCAGGCCATGAATAATGTCTGTTTTTTTTCTGGAGAGAAGGACCTGGCATGGCCTGCGGCTTCCTTTTTCCGCTCCCTCTGCACAGAGGAGAATACACGGTGTGACCCGACTGCACCCTATTCATGGAATGACTAGAATGTAGTGCCTTTCCTCATACCTAATAGAAATTCTTCATCATTGACTTTCTCACACTGGAATCTTGGGCTTCCTTTTCACATTTCATGTGTCACTAACCTTCAATAAACTATTTTGCTGTCCCTTCTGCTTTTAGTTTTCCTTTGTATGTATTTAATGTGTGCCGCAATATAACACAATGTTGTGTGTTTGTATCTAATATAACATAAGCTTGTGTACACCCTCTATGCATTTCAGTGTAGCTGCTGTGACTGTTTTGCAACGCATTGTCTGCGTTTGGCCGTACAATGCGTTCAGTGACAACACTCACCAGCCACTTTATTGGGTACAACTGTTCAATTGCTTGGTAACACAAATTGCTAATCAGCCAATCACATGGCAGCAACTCAATGCATTTAGGCATCTAGAGGTGGTGAAGACAACTTGCTGAAGTTCAAACCGAGCATCAGAACGGGGAAGAAAGGGGACTTTGAACGTGGCATGTAGAGTTGGGCTCAGGCGTGTTCGAAATCCCACCAGGAAGCCGACGCTGCTGATCACAGGCAGTGAGACATTTCCCGATCTGTGCAGCTGCGGATCAGAAAATGTCTCTCTGTCTGTGATTAGCTGTTTGCAGTGTCTGCTTCCTGGCAGGATCGGGGGGGACATGAGATTAAGAACACTCCTGAGCCCATCTCTAGTGGCATGGTTGTTGGTGTCAGATGGGCTGCTCTGAGTATTTCTGGAATCTTCACACACAACCATCTCTAGGGATTACAGAGAATGGTGGGAAAAAGAGAAAATATCCAGTGAGCGGCAGTTGTGTGGAGGTCAAATGCCTTGTTGAGGTCAGAGGAGAATGGGCAGACTGGTTCCAGATGATAGAAAGACAACAGTAACTCAAATAACCCCTCGTTACATCCAAGGTATGCAGAATACCATCTCTGAACACACAACACATCCAACCTTGAAGCAGATGGGCTTCAGCAGCAGAAGACCACACCGGGTGCCACTCCTGTCAGTTAAGAACAGGAAACTGAGGCCACAATTGGCACAGGATCCCCAAAATAGACAATAGAAGATTGTAAAAACGTTGCCTGGTCTGATGAGTCTGGATTTCAGCTGCGACATTCAGATGGTGGGGTCAGAATTTGGCGCATGGATCCATCCTGCCTTGTATCACCGGTTCAGGCTGGTGGTGGGGGTGTAATGGTGGGGAGGGGGGGTAATGGTGGGGGGGATGGGCACACTTTGGGCCCCTTAGTACCAATTGAGCATGGTATAAACACCACGGCCTACCTGAGTATTGTTGCTGGCCATGTCCATCCCTTTATGACTACAGTGTCCCCATCTTCTGATGGCTCCTTCCAGCAGGATAATGCACCATGTCACAAAGCTCCAATCATCTCACCACTGGACAATGAGGTCCCTGTCCTCCAATGGCCTCCACACTTACTACATCTCATCCCATAGAGAACTTTTTGGGTTGTGGTAGAACGGAAGATTGGCATCATGGATGGGCAGCCGAAAATTTTCTGGAGCAACTGTGTGATGTTATCATGTCACTATGGAGCAAAATCTCTGAGGAACGTTTCCAGGACCTTGCTGTATCTATGCCATCAAGAATGAAGGGAAAAGAGGGTCCAACCCGCTACTAGCAAGGGGAACCTAATAAAGGGGGTCCAACCCGCTACTAGCAAGGGGGACCTAATAAAGGGGGTCCAACCCGCTACTAGCAAGGGGGACCTAATAAAGGGAGTGCAACCCAACCCGCTACTAGCAAGGGGGACCTAATAAAGGGGGTCCAACCCGCTACTAGCAAGGGGGACCTAATAAAGGGGGTCCAACCCGCTACTAGCAAGGGGGACCTAATAAAGGGAGTGCAACCCAACCCGCTACTAGCAAGGGGGACCTAATAAAGGGAGTGCAACCCAAACCGCTACTAGCAAGGGGAACCTAATAAAGGGGGCCCAACCCGCTACTAGCAAGGGGAACCTAATAAAGGGGGCCCAACCTGCTACTAGCAAGGGGAACCTAATAAAGGGGGTCCAACCTGCTACTAGCAAGAGGGACCTAATAAAGGGGGTCCAACCCGCTACTAGCAAGGGGGACCTAATAAAGTGGCCGGTGAGTGTATGTGGTCTCTACATCTTAGTTGACTTTACATCAGAGCAACTTACATCTGCTGATAGAATATGAACCTAAATCCTCCCATTGGCCTTCCATTCAGTCTTGCACAGTTGTACTTGCTCCTCTCCTAGACTAAAATTTCTTGCTCACCGCACACTCTGAGCTTCTCACAATGTGCATTAAAAGTTGTGTAGCAAGTCAGATCCCACCACGTTTTCTGTCTGGTGGACGTCCAGTATCCTCTGGCCCCTCCACTTTCATTCAATGGATTTGTAATGTGCATTTCATCTGCTCCAAGCAGGTTTTGTATTCTAGGGGGCAGGCAAAACCTGTCTGACATGAGCCCTTTTGACAGACACACAGCAGGATATCTAAACTCATACAAAAATGTAATATATTGCCACATTCTTCTTCCTATGACATTCTAATTAGGCGGCAAGTCTTCTCCTCTAGAAGTGAACAGAAGTTGTAAAACATTAAAGTCTCCTTTGAGCTGGATATGTCCATCACTTTGAAAAGCTGAAATCCCCTTTTTTCTTAGCCGTAATTAGGCTGAAAATTTTGGCTGTCGGGAAGGAATGTGAAATCTTTTAGGTCTCCACACACAGTAATCCCCAGGATCCTCACATCAGCATTCCCTTCTGTGCCACTGATTATAGAAGGCTGACATATTCTATATGATCGCACCCTGCTTCTCACCATGTCTCTTCTAAACCTTGTCTGCTGTCTCTAATTTCTGAATGCCTTAAGACTAAAAGTTTCTTTTAAGTGTTATTAACCCCCTTCTACGGGACACAGCGGATGACAGATCAGTGTACCGGGCCGCTGTTGGTATCATGGGATCGCTGTGACCAATCAGACATCAACACAATGAATGTGATGAGTGGAAACCTTTGTGTACAATTGTCATGTGTTTTGCTGTGATTGGTCACAGCGATCACTTGGTACCAACAGCGGCCTGGTACACTGATCTGTCATCCGCTGTGTACACAATGGTTTCCTTTCATCTCATTCGATGAAGAGATGGGGATTATCTCTTTCTCACCTAGGTGAGAAATAAGGAAGTTGGAGCAGGTACTTGTCATACCATCTCCCTGTTTAAAAGAAAAAAAAAAAAGTTAGGGACGAGGTCAGGAGTAGAATAAACAGTATTTTCACGTTTGAGTGAAGGTCTGGTTTAAAGGGATCTTCTCTGATTTTTTTCCTCCATCGAAATGTACAGCCTGGTTAGGTTGAAGTCGTCGATCTCAGCACATTAATACTTGGCTGGATGGTTTCCAGTGGTTAGATGTGGTGCTTGTGAGACAAGTTATTTGGTTTCTCCATGGAGATGGGAGAAGTTGGGGGTCTGAGGTTTTTCTAACATGTTGACAATACTTTTTATATCGGGGATATGCAATTAGCGGACCTCCAGCTGTTGCAGAACTACAAGTACCGTGAGGCATAGCAAGACTCTGAGAGCCACAAGCATGACACCCAGAAGCAGAGGCATGATTGGACTTGTAATTTTGCAACAGCTGGAGGTCCGCTAATTGCATATCCCTGCTTTATATGATGATCACATCTTCCAGTAATTGGAAGTTTGTTAGAGCACCTCCTAGAAGGACCAATTGGTGCATGCAGAGCTTGGATTGCTTGCATTTATTGGCATGTGGACTGCATTGCTGAATAAGAGGCGTGCTAAATGTCTACACTAATCACTTGTCTTGTGTAGCTCTAAATGTATGCAAGTGGCAGGAGGAGGGCAAAGCATAGTATCTTGAGAGCATCAAGTTGAGCCTCTCCTGTCTCACCCAGCATGATGGCTTTTATTTATTTTACTTTACTGATCAGTAGATGCCAGAGGGGGTTAGCCAGGGCTTGGATGTCCAGAAGTGAAGTTTGTTAGCATGACAAAGTGACCGAAGTTGACATTCCAAACCCACATATTGGCCAAGCTATGGACATTCAAGTATTTGCATATTAACAACTGGTAAACTTGCTTTAGAACAAGCTTTAAGCACCTGAAGATGAATTTCCCCACAGTGCCTGCAGTTTCAAGGTTCACAACACTCAAGCCTTGTTGCAGTGTGTACAGGAGCCAAGGTGAGTATAGTTCCATTTTAGGGTCCTCATTTCATTTTACACTATAGACAAAATATCTGCTGGTTCTATGCTATAGTCCAAATGGGGAAATTTTTTTATTAAAGTGTATACCCCTGGTGCCCAACCTGCAGCTCTTTGGCCCTTCAGGCCATACAAGCACTCGTATTGCCCTGTTATAGCAATGATTTCTAGCAGCCTTCTGTAATGTCTAGTCTCATGAAACTTGTTCCCAGCCTCCAACAACTCCATATAGTATGTTCATAGTCTCTACAGCAGCTCCGCAGTCTCTGGCCATCGTCTCCTGTATCATGTCTGCCGTCTCTGGCCATCTCCTGTATCATGTCTGCCGTCTCTGGCCATCGTCTCCTGTATCATGTCTGCCGTCTCTGGCCATCGTCTCCTGTATCATGTCTGCCGTCTCTGGCCATCGTCTCCTGTATCATGTCTGCCGTCTCTGGCCATCGTCTCCTGTATCATGTCTGCCGTCTCTGGCCATCGTCTCCTGTATCATGTCTGCCGTCTCTGGCCATCGTCTCCTGTATCATGTCTGCCGTCTCTGGCCATCGTCTCCTGTATCATGTCTGCCGTCTCTGGCCATCGTCTCCTGTATCATGTCTGCCGTCTCTGGCCATCGTCTCCTGTATCATGTCTGCCGTCTCTGGCCATCGTCTCCTGTATCATGTCTGCCGTCTCTGGCCATCGTCTCCTGTATCATGTCTGCCGTCTCTGGCCATCGTCTCCTGTATCATGTCTGCCGTCTCTGGCCATCGTCTCCTGTATCATGTCTGCCGTCTCTGGCCATCGTCTCCTGTATCATGTCTGCCGTCTCTGGCCATAGTCTCCTGTATCATGTCTGCCGTCTCTGGCCATCGTCTCCTGTATCATGTCTGCCGTCTCTGGCCATCGTCTCCTGTATCATGTCTGCCGTCTCTGGCCATCGTCTCCTGTATCATGTCTGCCGTCTCTGGCCATCGTCTCCTGTATCATGTCTGCCGTCTCTGGCCATCGTCTCCTGTATCATGTCTGCCGTCTCTGGCCATCGTCTCCTGCATCATGTCTGCCGTCTCTGGCCATCGTCTCCTGCATCATGTCTGCCGTCTCTGGCCATCTTCTCCTGCATCATGTCTGCCGTCTCTGCCCATCTTCTCCTGCATCATGTCCACGGTCTCTGCCCATCTTCTCCTGCATCATGCGCACCATCAGAATATGGGCATGATACAAGAGATGGTCAGACTACATCATGTGTGTCTGCTGTCGTCTCTGATGATGAATATTCACTACATTTTATGTTTGACCCTTTGATGTTCGGGTGCACCCTTAAGGCCCCCATCTCAAGAAAGTTGACCACCACTGATCTATACAAATGTAACAATGACATTTTATCATAGTGTAGGGGGTCTAGCACTGTAGCACCACTCAATATTCCAACTGAATAATAAAGTAAAAAATACCAAAGTGACCACGTAAAAGACAATTGAGCTTTTAGACAAAATGTAGTAATTTTTATTTTTGCATCGATATAAACGTTGATATTTTGGTTTCCAGGTTGGTCCCTCACGTAGAACCTGCAGATATTTATTCTAAAAATGTGATATTTGATATGACTTTGGTGGGAACTCTGCAGTCTATACAATCGTTCCTTTTTCAATGCGGCTTACAATGACTGGTTCGCTCCTCAAACCGTTTTACAAGCCACGATGGCAAAAAGGATTAATGGTGTTTATTTTGGATTCAGCAGTATGAGTTCTGTGACCTACTTATGAGATTTGTCACAAGTGCTTACTGACTGTAAAAATATAGCGTGGAAGAGCTGTGAAATATCGCTTACTCTATAGGATGACTAGTGATCCAGATATGGCTCTGCAGTCATGTATGTGCGATATACGGAAGGGGGGAGTAGAAATTGTCTTCACAATAATTCACACTTGCCCATGATGACTTCTGTCCATCTAGACCAGCTTTTCTCAGCCAGGGCTCTGTAGAACCTTGTTTCCTCCAGGAGGGGCTATGCAGGTTTCCTTAAAGTGGAACTGTATAGTCTTCGAAAGTTGGGACAAAGATGTCACCGGGGGGGTTGTAAATATGATATAATTGAGCAAGAATATACAAGGCTTTATTAATAAAAGAAATAGTATCAAAAACAAGTTTAACGAGAGTGGCACAATGACCACTTCAGGTGAACCACGTTCCTCCAATTTTCCATTTAATAGATAAAAAGTCACTGTAGAAAATTGACAATGTTGTCATTAAAAGAAGCTAAACTCTGAGAACCCCCCCCCCCCCCCGCAAACTCCATTCCTGGAATCCTGTCTCCAAGGAGGGATTGAAAAGTGGTGCTATTATTTGAGATCGTCCTGCATGAAACCACAGTCTCCTCTTATATTGCTCCCAAAAAAACTGATGATATCTAATGTCCGTTAGGACGGTTTCTACATATATATCTATCTCAACAATGGCTCATATTGGAAGAGTGAAGTGTGGACAGTCATGTTATCTAAATAAATGCAAAGTCTCTTAACATGCTGGCTAAGGTACATCGACGATGTCCTGATGGTGTGGGCGGGTACAAGGTTGGAACTGATAGATTTCATGGTGGAATTGGGCAACAATACCCGTAAAATACGTTTTGGTTTTTGTGGCCGACCCACATGAGATCTTTCCTGGACCTGTCCATTAAGCTTGTAAATGGATGCCTGACTACCAAGACCTTCAGAAAAGAAACAGCCGCTAACACTCTGCTTTAGGCGGATAGCCACCATCCCAGCTCTTTAATATGAGGAATCCCGGTGGGACAGTTCCTCAGAATTTGAAGGAACTGTTCCACTGAGGATGATTAGATGCGAGTCTGAACAATTATACCGCAGGTTTAGAGAGAGGGGATACTCTCACCGTGCACTCGGAAGGGCTAAAAAAAAAGATTGCAGGTCAGAGGTCGAGAGTCGACCTACTCCAGCCCTGTGATAGAACCCAAAAGCAAACTGATGCACCGGTGAGACTGATCACCCCTTATGGTACACATTGGCATCAGGTCATTTCTATACTTCTGAACCATTTGGCATATTTTAACCCGCTCTGATTGTCTGAGGGAGATTGTCGGCGACAGACCTTTGATGGTAGCATAAAGGGCCAGGAATTTGGACGATACACTCGCCAATCAGAATTCAAACGTCCACAGGATAGAAACTGGCTCACAGACATACCCAAAATTAATGGCATGTTCCTGTGTGGCCACTGCGGCACCTGCAAGTATGTAGATCGTTCCAAGGTATTTAGAGATTCTGTAGCAAAACATGAATATGAAATTAAGTCATTTACCAACTGTGCTACAACCAGGGTCCTATATCCCTTGGAATGTCCTTGCAAAAAAATGATACATCGGAAAAACGAAACGCCAGCTACGTGTCAGATTTAACGAGCATTTGAAAAGTATTAGACTGAAGGAAGACACCCCTGTGGCCCAACATTTTTCACTATACCACTAGGGGAAAACACTGGGGTTGTAGGTGAAAGGCTTTTTCTCGACCTTAGTGATCGGAGGGGAGACTATGATACAGTCCTCCTTTTTGTAAGGAAAAATCCTGGATCTTCTCGCTCAGTACCCTTCAGCCGGCTGGCTTGAATAATGAGTTGAGCTTGAAGATCTTTCTTGAGCCTTAAATAGTCGTATTTGCCCCTATCACACCCAAGCCCCCCCCCCCCCCGCCCCCCCGCTTGTTCGCTCTAGCAATCCCCTATCACCTGTCTATTTTTACTCAACTGTAGTATTTTGTCACCACAAGATGGCAGTACTTAGTAAGAATTATGTAGGTAAGAAGTGATTAGATATTGTCCCCTATATAATGATGGATACCTATGTACAACGTCCAGACGAAGTGCATGGCTAAGTGCACGAAACGTGTCAACGTAGCTGACGCTAGCTCACCCCCGCACTCCACTATGGCTCCCAATCCAGGGATGTAAGGTATACCCTTACTTTCTGACATCTAGGGACTCGGCGGTGATATACTTCCGCAATCCCTACTGAGCCATTCCGGCTACCATAGTCTTGCGTTCCAGTTGTTGATCCGGAAGTCTCGTGGAAACCTGTCTGCAATCACCTGTGAGCCTTCTAGGCCACTATAGCGCTGTACTCTGGACGCCGAAAAGTGAAGCCCTGAGGAAACCCCCACCACCCCCTCCGGATAAAACAGTAATTTATAATATCACGCAAACAGATGGACTTAAGCAAACGGCACTGTCAGGGTCCTTACCTCGGCAGGCGGGGTGCTCGCGGTGGTGTGCGTCAGGGTGCGTCGGCGCGCGTTGGCTCGTCGTGCGTGCTCCTCGCGGCGCCGGCGTGTGTGTCCAGGATCGTCCCTCTGTGCACGCCGGTGTGCGGGGGCGCGCGGGCGTTGGCGGGCGCGCGTGCCTGTGTGTGCCGGGGCGCGCGCGTGCACGTCGTTTGGCGCCAAAAGCCCCATTTAAGCCAGTGAGTTCCAGTGACCAGTGCTGCCTAATCAACAGCTAGTCGTTCCTAAACCTGACCGTGTACCTTGTCTGTTCCTGTTATACCTGTTGACCCGGCCTTGTCCCCCGATCTCTCTCTGAACTCTGCCTGCACCGACCTCTGCCTGTCTGACCATCCGTTTGCCTGTTCCACTGTACCGCTGCCGACTGCCTGTTGCCAAACCCGGCCTGCCTCCTGACCATCCATCTGCCTGCTCCCTTGGATCCCATCTGTCTGCCTGCAGACTTCCAGCCTGTTGTCCACACCAGCCTGCTCAGCTCAGTGACGGTGCTCCAGCCTATTCCAGTCTCTCCAGCTATTAACCCTGCAACATCTGGACTGCAATACCTGGACAGTAACACAGGCCTTCATACCACTCCGTACTGTCGCGCCCTCTGTTTACTCTACCAGGGGGCCGATAGTCGGAGGGTAAGGGAGCCTACCCTCTGCCCGACGGGACTCGCCGGTCTGGTAAGTAGGAGCCTGATAGGCACCACAGACACCTCCCATGATTTCAAGGTCAGAGGACATCTCCAGTGAAATATCGCAGCCAGGATTATGTGGCAAAAGGAAGGGTAAGCGCCCGTTCAGGGTAAACACTGTTTGTATATTTCTTCCTAAAAATGAAATATTACAGCGATAATTCAGACATATTGAATACTATGTTGATTGCCTGACTTCTCACGCTACTCATATGGGTTTCTGTCGGTTCACTACACCAATGGACACAGCTGTGTAGGTGAATACTGCTTGTTGATTGAGTGACTTTGCATTTATTTCCTACCGTATACAGCAACAATTAGTAGCAATTTGACTGTTTGGTAGAACTAGTCTATCAGTGGAAGCAAGAAACTGGAATGAAATAACATGACTGTCCGCACTTCACTCTTACAATATGAGCCATTGTTGAGAGATATATATATATAATATATATATATATATATAAACCGTCCTAACGGACATTAGATATCAGTTTATTGGAAGCAATATAAGAGGAGACTGTGGTTTCATGCAGGACAATCTCAATAGCACCACTTTTCAATCCCTCCTTGGAGACAGGATTCCAGGAATGGAGTTTGCGGGGGGGGGGGGGGTTCTCTGAGATTAGTGTCTTTTAATGACTACATTGTCAATTTTCTACAGTGACTTTTTATCTATTAACTGGTACATTGGAGGAACGTGGTTCACCTGAAGTGATCATTGTGCCACTCTCGTTGAACTTGTTTTTGATATTATGTGCTTCATTAATAAAGCCTTATATATTTTTCCTCAATTATACTGTGGTTGACCCTCCTCTCTTATTGACGACCCCCCGCCCCCCCCCCCCCCCCCGTGACATCCCTTTGTCCCAACATTCTAAGATTATACAGCTAACTGCTAGTATTGGAGGAGGTATCCCGTCTGTATGACGAATCGGTCATTGCTTAAATATAATCTTTTTTGAGTGGTGAGGATTCATTGATTTTTTTTTTTTCTTTTAATACTGTCCTTAAAGTGGAAGTGACCCGCTCCGACTGGATCCCACGCTGAGCTGTCAGCCGTGGATTTTCTGTGTAGGCGGGTGCAGAGGACAGCGGAAGCCCCAAAGTAACTCTACAGGTGACGTCACTTCCCATTCATTTCACAGCCGTTGTCCTCTGCAGAGCTTCGGCGCTGGAGATCGGGTCGGAGCGGGTCAGGTCGGCTTCCAAAAACGTATATATACTCATCTTTACTTTACAGGGCTAGAGAGGTTAGTGTTAGATCTCTGGTTTCTCTAGATGCCGGGATTTTAGATTTTGCATGGACTTCCACTTTACGTAGTGAGCCATGCTGCTTAAAGTGGTTGTGAACCTCAGACATAAAATATGAACAAAGCATATCCCTCATATAGTGTGTACTTGTCTCAATCCAGAGCACAAAGTGTCATTTCTGTCTATGAGCATTAGTCACTTCTGACAAGTTTTCCTGACAC
This sequence comes from Lithobates septentrionalis, assembly GCA_037952835.1. Taxonomy (NCBI): domain Eukaryota; kingdom Metazoa; phylum Chordata; class Amphibia; order Anura; family Ranidae; genus Lithobates; species Lithobates septentrionalis. The sequence continues at coordinate 120,201 of JBBDGP010004433.1, forward strand.
CAAGAGAATAATGGTGACAGGGGAGGGATCTCCAGCTGATTGACAGCCTCAGCTCTGGTCCTGTGTGAAGGGGGGGGGGGGGGGGGTGTCCCCTGAGGCCAGTCATTTCACTGGGTATATGGAGGGTTTACAACCACTTTAAAGTGGTTGTACAGCCAGGTTTTTTTATCCTTATGCATTAAGATAAGACTCTTTCACACTGGGGCGGCGGGTACGTTAGCCGTAAAGTTGCCGCTAGTTTTAGCGGCGCTTCACTGCTGTTATAGCAACGTTTTTCAGCTGCTAGCGAGGCACTTTTAACCCCCACTGGCGGCCGAGGAAAGGGTTAAAAGTGCCCGTTTTGCGATGCTGTGGAATCGCTCTGCAGGCGATTCGACAGCGCTACACATTCATTGCAATAGGATGGGGTGGTGGAGGAGCGGTATATACACCGCTTTCCCACCGCCCCTAAGATTGCTGCTTGCAGGAAATTTTTTTTTTCTTTCTGTCCTGCAAGCGCACCGCCCCAGTGTGAAAGCACTCGGGCTTTCACACTGGGGTGGCTTGAGAGGCGCTTTACAGGCACTATTTTTAGCGCTAAAATGCCTGAAAAGCGCCCCAGTGTTAAAGATCTAAAAAGTCTTCTGTGTGCAGCAGCCCTCCTAATACTTGGGGTCCCTCTCTGTCCAGCGATGTCCACGAGTGTCTCAGCGGTCTGAGATTCTCCTTCCTGATTGGCTGAGACACAGCGACGCCATTGGCTCCCGCTGCTGTTAATCAAATCGGCTAGCCAATTGGGGGGGGGGGGGGGGGGGGGGCGCTCCATGTCTGTATGGACACAGGGAGCTGTGACTCAGCTCGGGTGCCCTCATAGCAAGCTGCTTGCCGTGGGGCACTGAACAGGAGGGAGGGGCCAGGATCACAGAAGAGGGACCCGAGAAGAGGAGGATCCGGGCTGCTCTGTGCAAATCCACTGCAACAGAGGTAAGTATAACATGTTTGTTTTTGTAGGGGAAAAAAATGATGCTTTACAATCACTTAAGGCATTTACAGGTAAGTCAAAATTCCTATTTTGTTGTCCCTGGGTGCATACTGCCCGGAACATCTGTTCGTATAGCTAAGTGCACCCTTCAGCTGTATCAGCTGTCAGACTCTAATGGTGTTTGATAGGCTGTCGGCAGCTGGATGGGAACCCTGTACCATTTGCAATGGGGCCTTAAGTTGGCCTTATGATGATTGAAAAATTAACCCCATTCCCCCATCCAGTGGTAAGGTGGAATCGCTTCCGCTGTGCTATTGTGTTCTCGAGGCGGGGAGACTTCCTCATAATACACTGATCACTAGATTTAGCTGGCGGCACTGATCGTTCGCACCCGCTCCCCCTAATGTGGGGTGATGGAACCCCTTCCAGCTGTGGGGTGCCAGTCCCCCTTTTTTTTTTTTTAAAAACACCACATCTGTATATAGATTAGTACGGTGGTGAGTGGGAACCCTGGGATTCCATGGAACTCTGGTTGAGAGGCTGGTCTAGGTGTTCTTGCACAGGTATTTTACTTTGAGGTTTTAAATGTCTGATCATTTTAAGACTACTTTGCCTGGTAGCGTGGCACAGTGCCTGGGTGTGTATACATGGAGTGTGGTACAATACCTGGGTGTGTACACTAGGTGGCAGTGTTTATCTTTTGGTCTTGTGGTACAGAAACTGGTCATCAAATGACCTACTTGTATGACAGACTAGATCCATCTCCTCTGCTCTCCACAGACGCTGCCTCCACCCCATCACATTATAAACTGTCCACCTATAAAGACATTTCTTTGCATGTTGTGAATTTACCGGAGAAGTGAAAGTTCCCGCTTGGGCTTCCTTTCCCTCTAAATGAGAGCATTTTTCCAAGTGTTCAGGCTCCCTAATCCCAGAATATGTATGACTACTACAGTTCTCCAGAAGGGCAATTATGGGTTGTAGGAAGTATCTCTTCTCCTATTTTGTTGCGTTAATTGTGAGACTGCAGCCCGGCATTGGACTTTAATGACATGTTTTATTTACAATTATCCACATATGAAGGCAACTGGGAGCACAACCAAGTCACATAAAAAATTTTTTTTGATTTACTTCATATGTAAAAAGACCAGCGAAATATTAACTGCAAAAAAGGTTTTCCCCTCTTCATGAAAAAAAGCGTTACTGGATCTACTGATTACAAACAATACAGACCTGATCACGGATGTGGAAATACGGGGCGATTTAGGAAACTGTGATCACAGGTCAATTGGCTTCAGTATAAATCACACAAATAGTAAATATAAGGGGAATACAAACGACACTGAATTTCAAAAGAGCCAACTTCCCTAAACTATGAACCTTGCTAGAAGGCATGAATTGGGATAAAATCTTAGAAACAAAGAGCACGGAGGAGAGATGGGTTTGCTTTAAGAGCATATTAAATAAGGGCATTAGCCAATGTATCCTATTGGGTAATAAATTTAAAAGAACGAATAAAAGTCCTGGATGGCCTAACTCCAATGTAAAAATGCATATAAAAGCAAAGGAGAAGGCCTTCAAAAAATGCAAGGTTGAGGGATCATCATCAGCATTCAGACTTTATGAAGAATGCAACAATAAATGTAAGGGTGCAATTAGGGCGGCTAAAATAGAACATGAAAGACACACAGCGGAGGAGAGCAAAAAAAATCCCAAGAAATTCTTTAAGTATGTAAACAGTAAAAAAGGACAGACCATATTGGCCCCATAAAAAATGAGGAAGGACATCTGGTTACAAAGGATGGGGAGATGGCGAAGGTATTGAACTTATTCTTCTCCTCAGTCTTCACGAGGGAATCGGGGGGGCTTCAGTAACCAAAACTGCAGTGTTTATCCTCATGACACATCACAGGAAGCACCTCCATGGTTAACAGAGGACAGAATTAAAATTAGACTTGGGGAAACTTAACATTAATAAATCACCGGGACCAGATGGCTTGCACCCGAGGGTACTTGGGGAACTTAGTCAAGTGATTGCCAGACCGTTGTTCCTAATTTTTACTGACTGGAATGGTACCAGCTGATTGGAGAAAAGCCAATGTAGCGCCAATATTTAAAAAGGGCCCAAAATATATCCCTGGGAATTAGACCAGTTAGCCTAACATCAATAGTACTCTTGGAAGGGATGATAAGAGACTATAACTATATATATATATATATATATATATATATATATATATATATATATATATATATATATATATATATATATATATATATATATATATATATACACTACCGTTCAAAAGTTTGGGGTCACATTGAAATGTCCTTATTTTTGAAGGAAAAGCACTGTACTTTTAAATGAAGCTAACTTTAAACTAGTCCTAACTTTAAACAAATATACTCTATACATTGCTAATGTGGTAAATGACTATTCTAACTGCAAATGTCTAGTTTTTGGTGCAATATCTACATAGGTGTATAGAGGCCCATTTCCAGCAACTATCACTCCAGTGTTCTAATGGTACAATGTGTTTGCTCATTGGCTCAGAAGGCTAATTGATGATTAGCAAACCCTTGTGCAATCATGTTCACACATCTAAAAACAGTCTAGCTCCTTTCAGAAGCTACAAAACTGACCTTCCTGTGAGCAGATTGAGTTTCTGGAGCATCACATTTGTGGGGTCAATTAAACGCTCAAAATGGCCAGAAAAAAGAGAACTTTCATCTGAAACTCGACAGTCTATTCTTGTTCTTAGAAATGAAGGCTATTCCATGCGAGAAATTGCAAAGAAATTGAAGATTTCCTACAACGGTGTGTACTACTCCCTTCAGAGGACAGCACAAACAGGCTCTAACCAGAGTAGAAAAAGAAGTGGGAGTCCGCGTTGCACAACTAAGCAAGAAGATAAGCACATTAGAGTCTCTAGTTTGAGAAACAGACGCCTCACAGGTCCCCAACTGGCATCTTCATTAAATAGTACCCGCAAAACACCAGTGTCAACATCTACAGTGAAGAGGCGGCTGCGGGATTTTGGGCTTCAGGGCAGAGTGGCAAAGAAAAAGCCATATCTGAGACTGGCCAATAAAAGAAAAAGATTAAGATGGGCAAAAGAACACAGACATTGGACAGAGGAAGACTGGAAAAAAGTGTTGTGGACGGATGAATCCAAGTTTGAGGTGTTTGGATCACAAAGAAGAACGTTTGTGAGACGCAGAACAAATGAAAAGATGCTGGAAGAATGCCTGACGCCATCTGTTAAGCATGGTGGAGGTAATGTGATGGTCTGGGGTTGCTTTGGTGCTGGTAAGGTGGGAGCTTTGTACAGGGAAAAAGGGATTCTGAATAAGGAAGGCTATCACTCCATTTTGCAACCGCCATGCCATACCCAGTGGACAGCGCTTGATTGGAGCCAATTTCATCCTACAACAGGACAATGACCCTAAACACACCTCCAAATTGTGCAAGAACTATTTACAGCAGAAGCAGGCAGCTGGTATTCTATCGGTAATGGAGTGGCCAGCACAGTCACCAGATCTGAACCCCATTGAGCTGTTGTGGGAGCAGCTTGACCGTATGGTACGCCAGAAGTGCCCATCCAACCAATCCAACTTGTGGGAGCTGCTTCTAGAAGCGTGGGGTGCAATTTCTCCAGCTTACCTCAATAAATTAACAGCTAGAATGCCAAAGGTGTGCAATGCTGTAATTGCTGCAAAAGGAGGATTCTTTGATGAAAGCAAAGTTTGATGTAAAAACAATGTTATTTCAAATACAAATCATTATTTCTAACCTTGTCAATGTCTTGACTCTATTTTCTATTCATTTCACAACGTATGGTGGTGAATAAGTGTGACTTTTCATGGAAAACACAAAATTGTTTGGGTGACCCCAAACTTTTGAACGGTAGTGTATATATATATATATATATATATATACAAGATTTTAGTAATGAGAACGGTATCATTAGCAGGGATTCATGAAGAATCGTTCTTGCCAACCCAATCTATTAACCTTCTATGAGGAGGTGAGTTGTCATCTAGATAAAGGAAGGCCCGTAGACGTGGTGTATCTGGATTTTGCGAAAGCATTTGACGTGGTTTTCCTTTTTGTATTTTTAATCACCACTGGGTTTTTTTTGACTAAACAAATGAAAAAAATACCACAAATGTTAAAAGTATTTCTTGGCTTGTTATGAAATTTTGCAAATGAGTAATTTTTCGGAGGCGCTGATGAGGGGGCAGTGTGAGGGAAGGAAAGCCGATAACCAGAAAGTGTGTTAACATTGTGATTGGACACAGCTGGTCACATGGTAATGGGCCGCTGTTATTGGCCCGTTAACCCAATTTGTGATCAGCTGTCTCGCCAGATACACTGCACTCGCCAGATATGCGCCGGGGGGGGGATGGTGTCGTGGTTCTGGAAGGATGTTCATAAAGCCCTCCCAGAACTGGATGACAGCGCTGTAGCCGTCCTTTTGTCCTTTGTGCTGTAGCGTGGTCAGGAAGAGGTTAGTTGGTCTGTGTGAAAGTTATAACGTCTAGACCAGGGGTCTTCAAACTGCGACCCTCCAGGTGTTCAGGAATTACAATTCCCATCATGCCTAGTCATGTCTGTGAATGTCAGAGTTTTACAATGCCTCATGGGATGTGTAGTTCTGTATATTGTGAGTGCCCCCCCCCTATACTTAAGAGAATTATGTCCATCGTACAACCTTTCCTAGCCCAGTAATAGAACGATACAAGATCCCACAGCCCACCCAGTCACTAGTCGGGACACAGCTTAGGGTGGTAAAAAAAAACCACAAAAATGGTTTATTGAAAACTCAACTTGTATACCACACAATCTGATAAAGTTGTATCACATTATCGTATACAGGAATATAATTACCATAACTAAGGAACAGCCAACATATACTATGCTAATCCACATCTAGCAACTAATAGCTGACAGTAGGGCTGGGGAAAAAATTGATTTAAATCTTGAATTGAGTTGAGAGGTCAAATCGATTCAAAATTTAAGCAAATCGATTTTTTTAGATTTTTTTTTTTTTTTCACCGCTTCGGTCCCGAGGCGCTGCGGGCATGAGTTTTTAGGCGAGGCCACGGCTTCGGCCTAGTCCGCGGCAACGGCCGGACGCCGTGGACTAGGCCGTAGCCGCGGCCTCGCCTAAAAGCTCATGCCCGCAGCGCCTCCGGGCCGGCATTGACACTGCGCCGGGCCTGAAGAGCTGCGGGCAAGGCGTTTTTAGGTGAGGCCGTGGCTTCGGCCTAGTCCGCGAGGCCGGACAACGCGGACTAGGCCGAAGCCGCAGCCTCACCTAAAAGCTCATGCCCGCAGCGGGACCGGCGCTGTTTTCAAAGAAAAAAAAACTCTTCAAATCGTGAATCGAGTTTTTTTTTTTTTTTTTTTTTTTTTTTTTTTAAAGAGAATCTCCCAGCCCTAGCTGACAGGACTATAATTAACATGAGCTAATTACCTAGGCCCTTAAACCAGCCTAGGTGACTATTCGGCACCTAAAACCCTGACTACAAAGTACTGTACAATACACATTATTATAATCATAAACACATAGAAGGGGAGACAGACAGAAACAATAGGGGATCCAATTACCAATGAGAAGAAGACACTGGAGGCACACTATGGGAGAGACATACTTACAATAAACACATTGTATAGCAGGAGACCCCAGTGGTTTGAGCTGCTTACATTAGCATCTACAGTCATTGCTGGTTTGAGGCATATGGGCCCCAAATATGTATATGGAACCTCCAGTTCCCAGAGTCTGTGTGTTCTTCTGGTGAGTTATGGACTTGAATCCAAACAAGACCACTCCAACGGTCCCCCAAGTCCCCCCCCCCCCCCCGCCCCAAAGAGTAGTGTTCCCTTAAAGTCTTACTAAACCCAGGACCCGGCATCCACTATATCTGGTCTCCCACAGTATGCCGAATATGGAAATACAATTATTTTAGTAAATATAAACTGCTAAATACCATTTTTCATTGGCAGTATATAGCAGTCTTGTGACTTCTATTGTCTGGTTAAAGCTTGTAGGGGAGTTTTCATTCTCCTCTGACTGTCTTATGAGGCTGCAAGACCCCCTGACCCTCTGGCTAGAAAGTGCTGATTGGCCCTGTGCTGATCACATGCATCCTCCCAAGAAAAAAAAACAAAACTCTAGCAATACACACCAAACTGAGCATGTGCGCAGTGCCCCCAGGGCTCTGTACTATCAGGAGATGGATTGGGGGCAGGAAAGAGCGTATTATTTTTATTTATTTTTTTTTTGGGGTTTTTTTACACAATGCGGAAGAATTGCCCATTAGGTTCCACATTGAGTATAACAAGCATGCTTTACTGCCTATGTGGTGGGATTTTACTGTTGTGGGTTTAGTAACACTTTAAAAGCCAGGGCCCATAGTCAGGCAAGAGGCCACCCTGCAGTTCCCACCAAAAGCCCCTGTCCTGGTTGTGTCCGTCACATGTCTGTTGGAATTTTATGCATCTATACACACTATATTGTAATGGCGGCGATGAGCAACTTATAGTGGGACTGTGATAGGGTGGCGGGCAATCTGGCGCTAACTGACACTATCTGGGAGGGTCACTAACATCACCAGGGACACTAATACAGTGATAAAACTATACACTGTCGCTGTACTAATGACACTGCCTGTGAAGGGGTTAACGACGTGCCTAACAATGCGTGCTGCTTTTATTTTTCTGCTCTGGCTGTTTTTCCTCTCTGCTTATCAGGGAGAAGAGACAACCAGAGCACTGTTCCTATGTACAGAGTTCTGTGTTTTGTGTATGTGTGGTGTTTTTTTTTTTTTTTTGTAAATGCAGAACTCTGTCATTGGCTGAAATCTGCCAAACCTGTGCTGTGCGCACCCTGAACCTGGAAGAGAGGCGGCGACATACAAGTACGTTGTCCAGCTTTCCTGTGCCCATCACCCGCTGTACAACTATATGCAAGTATGTTACAGAAGAACTAAACCTTTGCTGCTTTCTTGGCCTCTGTTTGATCTGCAGTTGCCATGGCACTGCACATGTGATCAGTTGTCATGCCAGCCATTCGATGTCTTGACAGTTTTGTTAAGAGCGCAAGCATCTGAATCTGAACCCCCAATTCCAGCTTTGAGGACACCCCATCATTGTGACTGATTATTGTTGGCAGTCCAGCCTCCTAATTGCAGATCGTCCATCAATCTGCGTTTTTTTTTCTGCGGGCTCTCTTCGCTCTTCTACATGATCCTCCTTTGTAGTTTACAATGATTGGCTCGCTCTTCAAACCGTTTTACAGGCCGCGATGGCGAGAAGAATTGATGTTTTTACTGCTGAATTCAGAATGGGAGTTGTGTGACCTACTTATGAGATTTGTCACAAGTGCGTTCTGACTGTAAAAATAGAGCGTGGAAGAGCTGTGAGATCTCATACTGGATAGAATGATTGGTGATCCAGATCTGCAGTCATGTATGTGTGTTATTAGAGATATTCAGGGGGAGCAGAAATGAGCTCTCCAATGAATCACATCATTATGATATCTGTTTATCTAGACCAGTTGTCTCCAAACTGCGGCCCTTTGCTCCCCATTATCTGGCCCTTGGAGCACTTTTTTTCCCACTGACACCAACCATGGGGCATAATGAAAGTGGAAACTCCTGCGCTGTCGGGGGGGGGGGGCGGGCTACGCTAAAAGGACACTGCTGCAACACCTAAGTACTGATCCAAGGCAGGACAAATGGGACCAAAGTGGGTGAAGATGGTAGTTGCGCTGTGATGAAGGGGGGGGGGGGGGGGAGGGAAGCTACAAAGATGACTGAAGTGGCAAAGTGAACTAAAAAAGCAGAAACGGGCCAATGCATGAATGGATCCTACATGCTAAAAAAACATGGTGGGGATGCAGTGCAGTGCAACGTAGCTGATCAACATGACTATAATGTTGAGGGCAGACAAAGCCTAATATATAAAGGTAATCGTGAAACAGTGACTGCTTGAATATAGCAAAACAAAAATGCATATACTAACACAAATAAGATGAATAATGACACAATGAGGAAGAAGTCACGTGACGTGACGATATGCATTAGGATTGGAGCACGGGACGCTGCCACAGACAAACAGGAGACGAGCTCGGCGCTCGTAGTTACTACACACTGCAGCATTGTTTTAAATGTAAGTTGATTGGACTTGTTTTATTAAATAAATATACCTTTTATATGGGATCACGCTATGTGCGTTTCTTTCCCCCTCACACTGTACATCACTACTCTACCTGACGAACACTGAGGAGAGAGGCACGGGGACATATTCCAGTTTCCAGGCACGGGGACAGATTCCAGATTGGTGACACTCCTGGAGGCATACGAGCTCGGCGCTCGTGGATTGATGCCCACACTCACTTCATGAAAGTGAGTGCAACCTCCCCCCGTGTGTGTCTTGCCCCCCCTCCACTGTGGTCATTGCAGAGTTATTTTACATGCTGTATACTTTTTATTTTTTATATTTCGCTTGGCATGTTCATCATTGTCACTGCCTGTATACACGGAACGTCTACACCTGCGGGTCATTTGCAACACAGGCTGTACACCTTACTGCTGTAAGGTAAGCGGCTTGCATACACAGAGGTGTCCTCAGTGAAGATCCCCCCTCCCTTCACGATTGGACTTGTTTTGTGTTTCTCATCACGAGTTTTTGTTTTTTGGACTGGATGATAGAACTAATATCCATGTTTGTCCTAGGGATTTGTCACTTGTAGTTCACCAGGATCTGGGACGTTTTTGCTAATGGGGCACTAGCCCACATATATTTTTCTTGTATTATATATATATATTTTTTGCATTGTGTCATTATTCATCTTATTTGTGTTAGTATATGCATTTTTGTTTTGCTATATTCAAGCAGTCACTGTTTCACGATTACCTTTATATATTAGGCTTTGTCTGCCCTCAACATTATAGTCATGTTGATCAGCTACGTTGCACTGCACTGCATCCCCACCATGTTTTTTTAGCATGTAGGATCCATTCATGCATTGGCCCGTTTCTGCTTTTTTAGTTCACTTTGCCACTTCAGTCATCTTTGTAGCTTCCCTCCCCCCCCCCTTCATCACAGCGCAACTACCATCTTCACCCACTTTGGTCCCATTTGTGGCATAATTCTTCCTACTTGCATCAACAGGGCACTATTCCTCCCACTGATACCAGTGATGGGGCACTATTCCTCCCACTGATACCAGTGATGGGGCACTATTCCTCCCACTGATACCAGTGATGGGGCACTATTCCTCCCCACTGATACCAGTGATGGGGCACTATTCCTCCCACTGATACCAATGATGGGGCACTATTCCTCCCACTGATACCAATGATGGGGCACTATACCTCCCAATGATACCAATGATGGGGCACTATTCCTCCCAATGATGGGGCACTATTCCTCCCACTGATACCAATGATGGGGCACTATTCCTCCCAATGATACCAATGATGGGGCACTATTCCTCCCAATGATACCAATGATGGGACACTATTCCACTGATACCAATAATGGGACACTATTCCACTGATACCAATGATGGGACACTATTCCACTGATACCAATAATGGGACACTATTCCACTGATACAATAATGGGACACTATTCCACTGATACCAATAATGGGACACTATTCCACTGATACCAATAATGGGACACTATTCCACTGATACCAATAATGGGACACTATTCCACTGATACCAATAATGGGACACTATTCCACTGATACCAATAATGGGACACTATTCCACTGATACCAATAATGGGACACTATTCCACTGATACCAATAATGGGACACTATTCCACTGATACCAATAATGGGACACTATTCCACTGATACCAATAATGGGACACTATTCCACTGATACCAATAATGGACACTATTCCACTGATACCAATAATGGGACACTATTCACTGATACCAATAATGGGACACTATTCCACTGATACCAATAATGGGACACTATTCCACTGATACCAATAATGGGACACTATTCCACTGATACCAATAATGGGACACTATTCCACTGATACCAATGATGGGACACTATTCCTTCCACTGATACCAATGATGGGACACTATTCCACTGATACCAATGATGGGACACTATTCCACTGATACCAATGATGGGACACTATTCCTTCCACTGATACCAATAATGGGACACTATTCCACTGATACCAATGATGGAGCACTATTCCTCCCACTGATATCAATGATGGTGCACTATTCCTCCCACTGATATCAATGATGGGGCACTATTCCTCCCACTCACACCAGTGATGGGGCACTATTCCTCCCACTCACACCAGTGATGGGGCACTATTCCTCCACTGACACCAGTGATGGGGCACTATTCCTCCCACTGACACCAGCGATGGGGCACTGTTCCTCCCACTAATGCAAGGACAATTTCTACCACCAATGGACCCCTAAAGTTTGAAGGACAGGAATCTGGCCCTTTGTTTAGAAAGTTTGGAGATTCCTGATCTAGCGTGTTATGTATGTTGTGGCAAATAAAAATGTGCAGCACAACTTGTGGGGTGTAAAGGTCTTTGGTCACATGATTGTGTTATGATAAACTCTCCATGTAAGTTTACAGTATACATATTTCTGGGCATTGTACACCACCTTGGCATATCACCGGTCCCCCCCCCCCCCCCCCCCCCCCCGGGTGGTCTGTGTAGACGCATGCTTTTAGCTCCCACTCTTATTTCCTTCCAGCTCGGAGTCGGGAAGCGGGGGTGGCGGCTGCGCCATTGACTTGACTTGCAGCCATATTGTGCATAGACGTTCACAGGAAGATCTTTTCTTTTTCTGGCCTGTCACCCCCTATTATATCTGGCAGCCGTATGGGGAGAGAGCAGCGCAGCTCTGGTTGTCATGGTAACATACTGGTTTCTGATTCCGCATCAGTGAAAACCACTCCCACCACCAAGTTCACATGGTCCCGCGGCTCGGGCCGCATCTTAAAATAGAAGGAACTTTTCTTACATCAATCTGTTCATTAAAATCCATGTCTCCGCCATTGGACAGAGGCGAGATTTGTAGTTTTTTGTTTTTTACTGAAGTTTTTAGGCATGGCAATTTTTGTGTAGTTTGCGTTCCTCCAGCGTTTGAAGTCTGCATAGACCGTACCTGTGTAATATGGAAATCACGGTGAGGGGCACAGATGAAGCCCGTGTGAACAACAACCTAAAGAGGGTATTGGGCAAAAGACAAATCCATGATGGTCCGTTCTGGAAGCGGCAATGCGTGCCAAGCTGCCGAGTTGTCAGGATTTTAAAATCCTTTACATAACAAGAGAAGAGCACTGAAGGCACGCGCCAGCTATCCACCTCAGGAAATCCCTGTGCATCAACTCTTTGCTTTCCTTGAGTGTTGCCCCCCTCCCCCCCCCCCCCTTCCCATTCTGCTCCTCTCTCCTTCATTGTCATGCAGACCGATGCGTGAATCCAAGTCCAGAGCACAATGTATGTTGTGTGTAGCTTGAGCATGCCCCGAGAACTCCCACTATGCACTATCCCAGCAGAGACCACTACAGGTTCAAGGTGATCCCCGGGGCCTAGCAAACTAGGATTTTTCACAGTGAACTCAGAAGCCTATAGGAGACGAGGGCAAGATGGCTTCACAAAGATGGACGGAGGTTTGTGAAGTCAGATTTTGAGTTTTTGAAAAGCATTTTTCAAAAGTCGAGCGAGAGAGAGAGAGAGATTGAAGTGACGTAATACACATGGCTTCCTTGGCCTATTGGTTACCGGAGGGACTGGATGTTCCCTGCACTTTGTGAGCCCCATAGAAGTGATCAGGCGGCTCTGGAGCTTAAAGAGGAACAGCGGTCTGCTCACATTATTTGTAATAACATCATTCCGAAGCTTCCCTCCGACCACTTTACATATTTTATATATACTCTGATTCTGTACTTGCCAAATATGCTGCAGAAATCTCCCTCTACTGAGTCTGAATGCAGCCATTTTAACTGTGGGCAGCTGAAGCTGCTGCCTGTTCACTTCCCGGATTTACACAGAAGCACACCTCCAGCTCTGCAGCTCTCATTGTCCCTCTTATGACGCATTCCCCCTCCTCCCTTCCTGCCGATCTCTAGAGAGAGCGCTGTGCATGCTGTCATAAGCCTAGGCTCATGACCAAACAGGAAGTGGTCTGTATAAGGGATTTACTGGCAGAAAAAAAAGTTTTACTATCCAAAGTTAAAACAACAAGAGCATAAGATTTAATAGATGGAAAGATCTAAAAAAAAAAAAATGACTGAAGAGCCGCTTTAATTCAACCACCATGCCATTTATAAATGTACCCTGGAAGATAAGTGGTTAAGTTCAGGAATGAAGTAGCTTAACCCCTTCAATACCGGGCACTCTCACCTCCTTCCTGCCCAGGCCAATTTTCAGCTTTGTGTTACACTATGAATGACCATGGCGCGGTCATGCAACCTTGTACCTATATGACATTTTTTCTTTTTTTTTTTTTTTTTTTTTTTGACCGCTTTCTTTTGGTGGTATTTAATCAACACTGAGGTTTTTTTTTTTTTTTGCAAAAGAAACCCGAACATTTTGAAGAAAAATATATATTTTCTTAGAATATTTGTAAATAAAGTAATTTTTCCTCCTCCACTGATGTGCACTGGTGAGGCCAGTGTTCCGACGAGAAGTGTCCCCCTACCGGATAGTGTCCGCCCCTTACTGCGCAGGCGCAGCGCTTGCGCAGTACGGAGGACAAGGAGACGCGGAAAGTCTCCGAAGTTGACCAGCTGACCATTGGCTGTACACGGCGCTTGGGCACTTAATAGTCAACGCTTTGTTACAGGGCCCTCGCGAGCTCGCTTCACTCGCCACGCTTCGGGCACGGACCCGCTGCGCTCGGCATCTTTTTATTCTATCTCTATGTCCACTTGGATAGTGGGGCATGAACCTGGACTCAGGGCAGAATAAGTGTACAGGCGGCGTGTAGAGCCGACGATCAGCTGTTGAACTTCGGAGACTTTCGGCGTCTCGTTTGTCCTCCGTACTGCGCCTGCGCAGTACAGGGCGGACACTATCCGATGGGGGACAGTTTTCGACAAGACACCGGCACTGACTGGCACTGTTGGGGCTGGACTGATGATCATTTCCCTGTGAGGAAATGCCGCCGATTGGCTCTCCTCTCCTTACACTGTCTGTGTGAGGAAAGCCGATAACTGGCATTTCCTTATATACATGTGATCAGCTTTGATTGGACACAGTTGATCACCTGGGTAAAGAGCTGCGTCATTGGTTCATTACCGAGATCAGGGATGCGCCGTATCCCAGGGATGACGTCGTCCCAGAATGAAAGGGCCACCTTGTGCCCGTCAGTTGTCTGTATGGCGGGCAGGAGGTGGTCAGGTTTGGAAGTGTTGCTGCAGTCAACAAGGGTGATCTACGAGGCTAAAGCTGTCCATGGATGGATGGTGTGGTGTGTTTTGTTAGTGTTTTTCTTTTTTTTTTTGCTTTTTTATTTAAACATGCAAAAGGTTCCCCCCATTTACACATTTCGAGGTGGAAATCCCCCGCTGCGCTATTGTATTCTGCCAGCGGTACCTCCGCCCCCCCCCCCCCCCCCCGTACCAGAATATACTGACCAGCGCTGCAGCGGATTGGCTGATCGAGTGAAAGTATGGCGGCGGTCGCATTCAGGAGGAGTCCATCAATAGATCAGCTCTTCTCAAACTAGAACAGTCATAGATGAATCGAAATTCAGATGGTCCACGCTGAACCGGCCGAATGTCCATCCATGTATGTATGGCCGGCTCACTCCAAGCTTAGCAGCCTCTGACAGAAGTAGAGATTTCTGACTTGGATTTGAATTCAGGTGATAAAGTTGAACTGTAGATCAGATATTAATGTTGTCACCCCCCCCCCTCCCCCCTCCCATGTGTTTTGTGAGTCCAATGAGTTACCATTGGCCTGCAGTATAATCTGCCTGTATTCCGTCTTCTCTGCAGAGTTCCTCTGGCCATATAACTCCCTCAGAAGTGTAACGTTCGGAGGGTGTATTGGAGATGGGATATATTCTGTCTAGACGCACACAATCCTAGATACACAGCTGTGTTGCCAGCCAGCTCTCCTTCCTTTGCCAGTTGCTTGCAGCCATTTTCTGATTAGTAACTGAATGTGACATTGTTCACTGCAAACATCCCCCCCACCCCCTGGCAAAGGCTGCTTCTATTCTGGGAAATGTGGTCCGTCAGCTGCAGGACGCACAAACATGGATGCCGTGTCACACAGAACACACTCCACCCTGTGAGGGCGCCCTAAGAGCAAGTGAAGGATTCTGGCACCTAAACCACTCATCCAGGGAACTGCTTCTGCTGGTTACAGATAATGTGGAGATGATTTGGTGGGGGGGGGGGTGTGTGTGGATGGGGGGGGGGGAAGGAAGTGTGATGGGGTGGGGGGGGGGGGAAAGGAATATGTGATAGGTAGATTGGGGGGGGGGGGGGATGTGTGATGTGATGGGGGGGGGACATGTGTGATGTGGGGGGGGGAGAATGTGTGATAGGTAGATTGGGGGGGGGGAGGAAATGTGTGATGGTTGTGTCTCCATCCTTTTTTGAATCCCTGACCACTTTCTGGTCAGGGATTCAGAAAAGGATGGAGGAGACACAACAACCAGGCAACTAACCTTTTCAGAAATGGCCACACCTTGTAACTCTTCAGTATACACTCACCGGCCACTTTATTAGGTACACCTGTTCAATTGCTTGGTAACACCAATCACAGGGCGGCAACTCGATGCATTTAGGCATCTAAATGTGGTGAAGACGACTTGCTGAAGTTCAAACCGAGTATCAGAATGGGGAAGAAGGGATTGAAGTGACTTTGAACGTGGCATGGTTGTTGGTGGCAGACGGGCTGGTCTGAGTATTTCTGGGATTTTCACACACAACCATCTCTCGGGGTTTACAGAGAATGGTGAGAAGAGAGAAAATATCCAGTGAGCGGCAGTTGTGTGGAGGAAAATGCCTGGTTGAGGTCAGAGGAGAATGGGCAGACTGGTTCCAGATGATAAAAAGGCAACAGTAACCTAACCCCTCGTTACACCCAAGGTATGCAGAATGCCATCTCTGAAAGCACAACACATCCAACCTTGAAGCAGATGGGCTACAGCAGCAGAAGACCACACCGGGTGCCACTCCTGTCAACTAAGAACAGGAAACTGAGGCTACAATTGGCACAGGATCACCAAAATTGGACAATAGAAGATTGGAAAAACGTTGCCTGGTCAGTGAGGAGAGCTCTGAGAGCCCTTTGACAGCCTCTGCTCTGTTCCTGTATGATGTGTAAAGAGCTCTCCTCACTGGGTGGGATTTCAGCTCTCCGCCCCCTTTTTTCTGCACTCTCATACAAGCTGTATAAATTGTGGACTTTGAACAGATGTAAAGAGAAGACTGCAGATAAATGGGTACAACTTATGGTGACAGGGAAGGCACCTCCAGCTAATTGACAGCTTCTGCTCTGTTCCTGTGTGATGTGTAATCAGCTGGAGGTCTCTCCTCTGTCACTAAGTTGTACCTATTTATCTGCAGCCATCTGTCCTGTTCATCCATTCAGAGTGCAGTATTTATACAGAATCGCTCAGCTCTGAAAGCCGGGGGCAGGAAGCTGAAGTTGCAATCTGTAGCGCTCAGTGATGAGTGCTCAGAGCTGTTTGGAGGGAAGGGACCCCCCTGCACACAGGAACAGAGCTGAGGCTGTCAATCACACACTGTGTGCTGGAGCTCCCTCCCCGTCACCTTTTTTTTTCCATAGTGTCAGGAAAATTTGTCTGAGGTTTTTCAGCAGCTTTATTGCTGAGCCCCCATCTATCTCTCATCTCAGATGTGTGTGTGTGTGTGTATATGTATATGTATATGTGTATATATAGATATATATATATATATATATATATATAGATATAGATATAGATATAGATATAGATATAGATATAGATATAGATATAGATAGATAGATATATAGATATATAGATATATAGATATATAGATATATAGATATATAGATATATAGATATCTCTAGAATATATATAGATATATATATATATATCTATTTATCTAAGAGAGATAGAGATGTAGCTATAGAAGTAGAGAGAGAGATGGAGATGGAGCTGTAGAAGTAGAGAGAGATGGAGATGTAGCTATAGAAGTAGAGAGATGGAGCTGTAGCTATAGAAGTAGAGAGATGGAGATGTAGAAGTAGAGAGAGGGGTGGAGCTGTAGAAGTAGAGAGGGGTGGAGCTGTAGAAGTAGAGAGGGGTGGAGCTGTAGAAGTAGAGAGGGGTGGAGCTGTAGAAGTAGAGAGGGGTGGAGCTGTAGAAGTAGAGAGGGGTGGAGCTGTAGAAGTAGAGAGGGGTGGAGCTGTAGAAGTAGAGAGGGGTGGAGCTGTAGAAGTAGAGAGGGGTGGAGCTGTAGAAGTAGAGAGAGGGGTGGAGCTGTAGAAGTAGAGAGAGGGGTGGAGCTGTAGAAGTAGAGAGAGGGTGGAGCTGTAGAAGTAGAGAGAGGGGTGGAGCTGTAGAAGTAGAGAGAGGGGTGGAGCTGTAGAAGTAGAGAGAGGGGTGGAGCTGTAGAAGTAGAGAGAGGGGTGGAGCTGTAGAAGTAGAGAGGGGTGGAGCTGTAGAAGTAGAGAGGGGTGGAGCTGTAGAAGTAGAGAGGGGTGGAGCTGTAGAAGTAGAGAGGGGTGGAGCTGTAGAAGTAGAGAGGGGTGGAGCTGTAGAAGTAGAGAGGGGTGGAGCTGTAGAAGTAGAGAGGGGTGGAGCTGTAGAAGTAGAGAGAGGGGTGGAGCTGTAGAAGTAGAGAGAGGGGTGGAGCTGTAGAAGTAGAGAGAGGGGTGGAGCTGTAGAAGTAGAGAGAGGGGTGGAGCTGTAGAAGTAGAGAGGAGGGGTGGAGCTGTAGAAGTAGAGAGAGGGGTGGAGCTGTAGAAGTAGAGAGAGGGGTGGAGCTGTAGAAGTAGAGAGAGGGGTGGAGCTGTAGAAGTAGAGAGAGGGGTGGAGCTGTAGAAGTAGAGAGAGGGGTGGAGCTGTAGAAGTAGAGAGAGGGGTGGAGCTGTAGAAGTAGAGAGAGGGGTGGAGCTGTAGAAGTAGAGAGAGGGTGGAGCTGTAGAAGTAGAGAGAGGGGTGGAGCTGTAGAAGTAGAGAGAGGGGTGGAGCTGTAGAAGTAGAGAGAGGGGTGGAGCTGTAGAAGTAGAGAGAGGGGTGGAGCTGTAGAAGTAGAGAGAGGGGTGGAGCTGTAGAAGTAGAGAGAGGGGTGGAGCTGTAGAAGTAGAGAGAGGGGTGAGCTGTAGAATTAG